>DWMG01002347.1:0-13413 GCA_018244855.1 Elbella merops
GCCTGTAATCCCCGAAGCGGTAGACAGAGGAATGCAGAACACTCCCACGTTTCACCAGTTACGTTTACCTCCCACTATGGAATAGGTGGTGAACCTATTGCCATGAGCTAACATCCTAGAAACTTATTACGAGACGGTTCAATAAAGGCCTTCATGAAAACGGAAAATCACGATTATTGCAAAAAAACCTGATAAATTATAAACAAGTTTATTTACATATTATGTCATATTCAAATATATTTTTTATATAAGGATAAGGTCACTGCTAGTTAAACCCTGCTAATCTTATTGAAAATAACAGGTACCTACATATTTGAAAATATTCTATCGCTGTATTACAATTTTATCGCATACACTTCAGCTTTTCATAAAACCAACTTGTTTGGATGCGATATGCATATTTTATTTTAAACTGTACGTACGTTCAGGGTTCCGTTGCTAAACGGCAAACTACAGCACCTTTATAACGTCGTCTTGTCCGCCTGTGTGGAACTAAAGGCTACTTTACTCGTAGTTTTTGGGCACTATATATACGAAATTTTCCAGTGAAGATTCTTTTTATTAACCATTATGTTATATATTTAAGATTCACTTACACGGAATACACGATCATATATTTGTATGCCAGTACAATTCGGAATTCGTGCTCCTGCAATTACAGGTGAACACAGCATGGCATAATTAGCAATGGTATATGATGTAGTGAAATAATATTAAACATATGTAAGCAAAAGTCGACGACAGGGCGAGATAGCGCTCATTATGAAAGGCTTAGGTCCTCGGACGGAGACAGATTGACAATGATGACATTGGTGAAGCGACAAAAGAAAAAAATCCGATGCACCTACCTGTGGGGGTGTGAGAGACCTTTTTTTAGTGGTTTACAATTAAGCCCTGAGGACTTGACTTGCAGGTTCAAATCCTGACGTTCACATCTTTCTCCAAAAAATTATGAGCGTTTTAAAATTGAATATCCTTGATCTAACGGTGAAAAAAGTATCATGAGGACGCCATAGAATTCTTCATAATGTTCCCTAAAGCGTGTGAAGTATGCCAAGTCACAAAGGGTCAGCATAATCGACTATAGCCATCACCCTTCCAATTCGGAAAGGAAACACGTGTCCAACAATAGAACGATAAAAAACGGGCTGATGATGAAGTACAAGTCAAAGAACATAACCTTAAAAAGTACTATCGAGAACAAAATTCTCTTGCGCTAATTTTAAAAATGATAAGAGAGTATAAAGTCCTTGAACTTAAAATTTTCATCAATGATGTATTTAAGAGAACTTTGTTTAACTTTTCTAATCATTTTACGAAGCAAGGTTTCGGTTTGGGAGTATTTAAGCCGAGTTCGCCGCAGTTTGTAAATCTTACTATTGGGGTATACTGCTTTAGTATGATAACGAAACGTAGTTAGGGATTAGATTTGAGTCACACTTAAATGAAAGTGTATTATTAATAATATTTCGTATATTTGCTTTTCCTCAGCCAGCTCTTAGACATCTTATTAATCATATTTGGACGAAAATGAAAATGTGAAATATTGGACATTAATATTTATATAATACATTAAAGGACCAAATGTTTAAGGTATAGAATGAACTTGATGTTAATAGAACTCTCTGCTAGTCTACGTTTCAGCAAAGCAGTAAACATTAAAGGCAGCGTAATAGAAGTAACGGGAAGAAAAAAAAATTTTGTTAAGATACAAGAAATAAGATACAAGAAATAAGATTAAGAAATAGGAACAGGATGAATGTATATTTATTATATTATTTACCAATATATAAATTCTTATTGTTATTAACTGTTACTATGATGTATACTACAAATACTGTATTATAACAACACAATATAAAGTCAAAACATATTAACCTACAAACTTACCTTTTATTCAATATACCTGTTAATCCGCTGACTGCTTCGTTGTTCAAGCTGTTGCAAGCTCGACTGCCGATCGGGAGGTCTTGGGTTCAAATCCCGGGTCGGGTACCATTGGATTTTTCTAACTTAGAATTTCTAGTAATCACTCGGAGTCTGGATTTGTGTCCGGTGTATGGCAATAGGCTCACCATCTATTCCATGGGGCTTAAACGCAACTGATAAAACGTGGGGGTGTACCACACTTCTCTGCTTATCCCTTCGGTAAATTAAAGGCGTGATGTTACGTTTTTTCTACGTTAATCCGCATCTTGTATATAATTCCAGTACAAATATTTGCGGTATATTGTTAAAATCATATCTCATCCCTTAAGGCTAACGAAAATAGATGTGGGGCATAGCGTATTCGGGGCACGTTTTAGGAGATATGTTTCGAAACACCTCGTTTAATAACTTTAAAACATATGTGGAATGAGAACTGCCACATTAAAACTGTACTGAAACACGATCGCGCGTTTAGCAACTGGAAGTAACTTTAATCATTTGTTGAACATGGTTTTATTTTTTAACTCTACCGTCTGTTTCAGGTTTCCATCGCTTTTATTAAACTGCCACAACTCTTGCAATATTACATTTATAACATTACTTATACTTTGATTGTATTGGATTGTACAAAAGTTTTAGGGTTTCATGGGTTACCATCTGCAAAAAACCAAGTTTAGAATTTTAATTGCACCGTAGGGAAAAATTATATTTACTACAAGATAAACATAAGAAGCTCTAATTCCCATGCTAGGTCTGGCACGGGCATTACAGCAGAGAGCATAGAGTTTAAAAATATCGCTACTGCAGCTAACCTCTAGATTCATCTTTAGAAGACTGGTATAAAGACTTGACGACCCAATCAGTCAAGAAAACGCCATTATTATCATTATTAGGTACATCTTATTTGCGTCGTATAGCGAGTTTGAACAGATGATGTATAGTCAGCATCCATGGCCCCGAACGACGATCACGCAGCATGATATCATCGTATTAGCTGGCGGTCACATCATCACAGCTGCTAGGGATGGGCTTCACGGAATTCATTATTGCCGATAACTGGTCACACCGCATTTCGTTACAAAAGGTTCTCTGTAAAACCTGTTTTTTTAAGGATCTGTACATAACAGTGGTAACGCAGTGGTCAAAGTCGACGGTAAATCATGAATTTTAATTGTTGAATGTTATTGAGATTATGTCGAAGAGTATTCTCTATATCTTCTCTTTAAAGTAGCAAAGAGAAACAAACAGTAGTCGAGCCACAGATTGTTACGAGTTTGTCATATATAACATAAATGAAAAGGGTGAACGTTTTTTATGTATATAAATCTGGACTTTGCACTACTTCTGTATTATATAAACTTTAACTTTCTGTATTATATAAACTTTAACAAATTTTACACTCCTCCACAATAAACATAAAAAGAGGTACATAGATTTCTCTTGACGTGTTGAAATACAGATAGATATATCGTAGAATTAATCCCTCAACGTCTATGATGACGATTAGACGTGGTGAAGGTGGAAATATCTAAGTATGTAACAAAACTAATATTGAGTTCTAATCCCAGATAAAATGTAACCAAAAGAATGTTTTTTGAAAGCATGATCACGCAAGAGTAATAATGACTTAGCAGTTGATGCAAAAGAATTAAAATATATGACAAAACCAAAGATCGAAATACATAACATGCGAACAACGAGCACACACACGCGCACACACACGCGCATATATACAAAAAGAAATACAATAACTAATAAATGTATGTTATGTACATGAACTAGTGACATCCTTATACCATGTACGGAAGTAATACGCTGCTCACCTAACACAGGCACCGTTTAGCCTCACGCGATCATTGATCGTGAAGATTTATCGCCAGCTCGATCCGGCGTTCATCTATACTTCCACGTACTTATGTACTAAAAGGATTCTTATCGCATTTATGCTTACCTACTTTTTCATGATCGATAAGTGAGTTTTTATCCAACTAATGTTTCTGAGCTCTGTATGTTTGACAAGCCCTTTGGATAGCAGTTTTTTTAGTTTAAAATTTATTTCTGATTTTAATAATAAATTTTAGCGGTACGTGCACAATTATAAATTTTATCACTAAATATAATGTAATAAGTAATAAATATTGTAATAAAAATAATAATTATTGTAATAAAAACAGTTGTATATAGATAAATTCCGTGTATGATTTGTGACCACTTTACGAAATAACCATGAATAATATTAGCACTATTCATGGTGTAAAAAAAAAAAAATTAACACTTATGTTGGAATACATATAAATCTTATTTTGACATTGAGTGTCACAGAACGTCGTGACATCAAGCACGCGAACGGACGAAGTTAAAAACCAGAAACTCAGAATTTTAATATCGAACAATTTATTATATCAAGGCTCCGGTAGCATTATTTAAGTTAATGTTCTCTTAATATTGGGCCTATATTAATAATATTAGCCTAAATTAATAGCTTAATAGACAAATAAAAAAATCCATAAGCGGTTTTTCGTTCATTCATTAGTTGTTAAGCGTTCATTCATTAATGAATCAGAATAGACTACTGGTATGCACATAAATTTGGATATAAATTTATTGCTCTATTACAATTTGAAACGAGGTATCTCCTCATTTTCATCGTACCTCTTCAAAGCGAAAGGCTCCAAACGGATAAAAGTAAGGAAAAACTGCAGGGAACATTACAACAAGATCGAGCATCGTAGAACTGAATAGCCAATACAATATTTAATAGACCTTCTTACTTTTGCGAAACGTTTTTCTTTAAGAGAAGTAGTCAATAGTACCATAAAATTTAAAATATATTACTATTGAAGGGAAATCTTTTTGATAGTATTTATTGATTTCTTTAATTTTTAATTCAATGTGTTACACAAAGTCCTAATATTAAAAGTAGACTCCGAAACTGCGAAGCAAGTGCAAAAAGAATGGGAAGTATAGAAGAAGCACAAAAGGTATGAATAGAAATATTTGGCAATCCGTCCGCCCACTCTGCCCTCTTCATAAGGGGTCATAATAATAATCAAGTTATACTAAATACCCATTACCGTATCAAACTTTATTAGAACATCACAAACTCTCAAGTGTTTTAAAATAAGGAATAAAAAGAAGCCAAATTGAGGTTGTTTCAAAGAAATTTAAAGTCCCCGATCCATAGTCAAACAAGACGATATTAACGTTAAAGTACGACCGCGGAGGAATAACGAACTCGCGGTATTAGAGCCGCCTTCAGTACAGACACCAACGTTTTAACCTACGTGAGACGGTACATTTTATGGCGTTTATAACATCTAAACGTGTAATCGTTTATAAGTCGGAAATTTTTTTCTGTTGAGGTTAAATGACAGTCTACATTTGAAATAAAATATGTAAAACTATTTACAAGTATTAAAACATTATATTAAGAATGGATAACAGCTGATATTTCAAATGAAATGTAAAATAGATTGCTTTTTCAATTTCTATTTCTGGTTCTATCGCACTTTACACTTTATTCTATAGCGGCCTGTGCAATAATTACATCTAAGTGGCTGTTCATTATAGTAATAATCATGATCATTAAATATTTATCATCATTAAACTATTATTATGTGAGACACTGGTTTCCACTCAGAATGAGAAGGAGCAAGGTTAGTTAGCTACGATAACCAAATGCATCTCAGATGTCATACGTAGGTATAGAGAATAATTAAAATACCTAGTATGAAATCATGATAAAAAATAGGTATTTTTTTTCATGCGAATACGCTGGTGCCGAAAGAGAGTTTTGAAAGTAGATTAAAAACTTCAGCGCCGAAAAGTAGAGATAATTGACAAGCGGTGCTCTTTGCCTATCTCGTAAAGGCCTGGACGTGATATAGTTATTTAATAGTTTCTTCGCAAAAAGTCTACAAAAACAATTTTACCGTTCCAGCATTTCTACGGAAAATGGTAACCCTACTCTTAGCCCGCGACTTATCGGTTTTGCCCGATATTTTACTACTGCGATACATTACGGGACTCTGCACACAGAACTCCAATAGAATATGCATCGTATTCCAATACACTTAAAGTTTAAAATTCAATCGTTCAATATCTGTTGACTCTTCGGAAGAGCAATCAAATGGACGAACAAAACTTCTATCGGAATCTTGTATCGGGAAAAATATGTTTACTGAAGTAATATAACACTGCGTATACGAATGAATACAGCTTACAATTTAAGTAAGAAAGTACGAGTATATCCCATGTATTCAAATACTTTCCGTATCTACTCATGATAGGAACATAAAAAATTTAAAACTTTTTGTTTTCACATTTAAGAACGAATGAAGGATTTAAGATTTTTTAAATATCTATACTAAACACTTTCTCAAAAGCAATAACATCATTTAATTGAAACATTCTGTTCAGCGTAACTTAGACATTTTAAACAATGCAAATGAAATGTATACAAATTAAATTTGAGTAGCGAATTGACAAAGCTTTGCTCTTACATCCGTCTGCGTGTTGACTTATCCGAGGCCAGATTTAAATGAGATTTTCACACCTAGCTAACAATTAACAAAACTAACAATTGTGAATGGAACCGAAGTACCCTCACTGTATTCGTACGTTGAACAAACTATTGGTGTTATGTACACATTTCCTCAGCTGTGATGAATATCTCAATATTCATTTACATAATCATAATCCTCTCGCGTCTTGGTCCAAAGGTAACTGACCCTGGCAGCTAAACCATAGTTGTGGGCCCGATACACACCCAGGACAAATATTTGGGTGATGAGCAAGCATATCAATAAATTAAAGTATTCAATTTTACAATAAAACACTATAAAGCGTTCCTACTAATATATTAAATGAGAACAATAACATTAAATAAAATAATACAGTCGGCAAAATTGTTGGCCCGTTTAATTATATTCTTACGCAACATGTGATTGAGAAAATGGCATCCGCGGCATGCGGGTGTGTACGTACGTGAGGAGATAAACGCGAGCTTACATTTACATCCGCCTGTCATTTGTGTTTAGTCCATACACAGCTAATTGTACCCTTGAGAACGACATTGTGTCATCCTGTATATAGCTTAGATAAGCTTGTACTGGGTGTTTTAGACATCAACCTGTGTTATCTCTTGTCCTAATGAATAAATTTCGCACATCTCAAGGTCTCATTTCAAAGGTTTTGTTAATAGTTGTAAGCTGGTATTAGCATCACATCGTTAAATCTGACGGTTTGTAAATAAGGATTTTTTATTATTAATACTACGTCTATATCAATTCATATAGTCATTGTAGGTTAAAGTTAATTTTTTAACGCAATGCAACACAAACAAAAAAATAAATGTATAATAATAATAATAACACTTTTTTTATAACAAAATATAAACGGCAAATCATAGTCTAGAGTTCCTTCAATCCAATAGGTACGTAATAAGAACCCCATTCATCTGTTCACATTCAGCATGTCATCAAACCGACCCAATTGTGAGTATAGTGGTGCAGGGTAATGTGCATACGAGTACTTACCGTTCATTAGGTGCACTTGCGGTTAGATATCACGACAATCGACAGCCTTGTCAATGAATGGGGCTCCGCGAATGCGGGCGAGGTCGTGGGATAGAAACGCGCATTTCATCGTATGACATGCTTATGGATATGAAAAGAGTTCGTATCAATAAAAAGCAAGCGCAAACATTAGAAAATAGTATATGAAATGTAATGTTTTTTTTTTCTTTTCATATTAAATGTTCTCAAAAATAATTCGACTTTTTTTGTTGACTGTACCTATGATGCGTTGTTTAGTTTAATTTCCTAAAAACGTTCAAGTAAAAATTAGGAAACGATATATTGTTCACAAAAATGTTTACCACCACTTTTATGCTGATTGTACCTATCGTGTATTGCGCGCATTCCACACATATTTTCGACGGCCCTCCAATCAGTATCCGAGTAACAGATTAATGCAGTCGACGCAAGCGTATAAACAAAGTTGCACATTTATAACATAATTATTAAATAATTGCAACTAATGACACAATTATAATTACTTCATTACTAATATTACGACTATTGTACACTTTTTTGTTCGTACTAGACGTATGGACGCACAATTTGATACGACATTATAACCTACCATTTAAATGTCAGATGCATCAAAAATAAAAATAATTTAAGCATTAATCGTAAGGCTATATCAAAATGTTCGTACTTCATTCAATGTTTACTTGTATACGTCATTTTTTAGCTGCTATAAATATACATAAAAAACCGGTATTTTTCTAGTCAATGTCGTTTTTAATCTAATACATATGTATTATAAATTATTATAGTATATCTTAATAGCCATTACAATTAATATATAACAAATTGTGCACAAAATCATAATAAATTTTACTGTTTGCTACGTTTGATTAATGACACCAACATTAAGATATTTCTATAACAATTGTTACGAAAGTGCTTAAAGCTTCTCTTAAAATCTATTCATAGGTAATCTATCTATATACAGATTGTTTGAGTATAGCTTAGGTCTTAGTAGGAGGACCGATAAATGTGAAAGCTTGTGTGTTTGTTTGTTTATCCAGCAATAACGCAGATAATTCCGCCTAAATTTATATATTAAGTTTCGTATGCAAAATGCAGGAAAACTACATCTCGTGTTAGAATATAGGATGATATAAGACTACACAAGGAACATAGGATGTGAAAGCATATTAAAAATAACAGCAAGTGATAACTAGCCATACAATTCGCATAACTGCAATAGGCTCCACCTTTTCTTTAGTGGGATGTAAACATAACTGGTGAAACATGAGAGTGTCTACACTCCTCTGCCTACCTCTTCAAGGACAAGTCGCATAGTTCTTTACACTTTATATCATGACCATAATATTTTAAGAGGTATAATTAACTACCTTTACTATGGGAAGTAAACGTAGCTGGTGAAACGTGTGGGTGTACTACACTCCTCTGCCACCCCTTCGGGATTACAGACGTGATGTTACGGCTTATAATGAAATTAACAATTACAATCATTCTGAAACTTTATATATGTCGCAATATATTCATTATGGTATAACAATAATCGTAAGCATTACATTCTTTGCACGTGCTGAACTAAGGCAACATAAATTCATATTATATACACTACATTACTGCGATGTAATGTATATCCATACATTATAACACAGTAGTGTGCGAATACCAAAGCCCTTCGATTTAACAAGTTTATACGAAAGACTGAAAAATCTTCATATTTTAAAATTTCTCAATAATGCATGCTGGATAAGAAAGTCTTATTAAAAGACAGGTTAGGTAACACTGAGAAAACTTTTTGAGGAACTTTACATTGCATTTTGATATAGAGATTATAAAGACAGAAATGTTATTGAACGGTCTCGAAAGAGCGTTCTGTGTCATCAAATCACATCCTATAATTCTCGAACATTCTTTTAAATAAATTGAAAGGTCATTAACCCATTCCGCCATTGAATCGCGCTATCGGCAAACAACGGTGTGCTCTAAATGTACCATACATATGTATATGTAAGTATGGCAATGTGGGGAACACTCGTGTCCCTCAGGTAACGCACGTGTCCGGTAGTGCGCAGTCATCATTGTCTCATTCTTGCCACATATGTAAACATGTATAAACATAAAACTGTGTCACACATAGATATCTTCACGCCGGGGCCCTTACGGGGTAGACAGAGAGCACCGGTTACCAAATATCTCCATCCTTGCAGACCTGCCGTGCTGCTCAAACTGTATCATAATATGCGTAATAAAGTAAAAATATTTAATTTTAGGAAATCGTCTTCATCATGATCAACTTTTTGATAGTTCCGTTTTTGAACACGAGTTCTCTTTAAAAATAGAAGGTTTAAAACCATATTCAAAAATAACACGCAATATTAAATCACTGTTTATACGAAATAGATAAAACTATCATGTATGCATAATCAGAATAGTTTTCAAAATTAGATTTGAAACTAACACGTGTTTGCACATCCTTAACTAAGATAACATAAACATTTATCCTACAATCATACGCGGAGGCATCCAGCCGGGATACCGCGAATTTAGACTAATACCTCGCAATTTGAAGCTGGCGAATCTTAGCAGTTAGTTTAACAGAAAATTACACTGTTCTCCAGTATTTCATTCCGTCATTATTATATTCACGGAGTATTGTCTGCTTACCCGCATTTGCTCAGCGTGGCTAACTATGGCCTTATTTCTTCTCGTTCTGGAGGAAGCGTTCTAACAGAGAAATGGTGTGAAGAGTTGATGATGATGAAGACTATTATATTAGTACATATAAAAATAAATGTTACGCGCTTGTTGCACCTACACACACCGCACGTTGTTCGTACTGTACACATATTAAATAAAGAATTTTGGAAGATACTATATTATTATAGCTATAGATTATGAGAGCATAATGAACATTGTTTTGGCCCGTCTTATTTGTTCATGTACATATGATTGCTTGCCATCATTTTTAAATATGGATAAAACTAATTAATCATACATATGCATTACGGACCAACATAATCTATGTTCTATTCGTAAACGGAGATAGTATATAAAGTATAATTGTATCGTCAAACCAGGTCGCTCAAAAGCAGTCTCCGCTGCGATCGGTGAAAGCTCGTGAGGAAAACGTTTGATGTATCCAAAACAGTTGAACTCCGAAAAAAATATCCATAAGATAAGCCGGTACAGCATTTATTCAGACTCTACTTAGTTTAGAACCAGGTGGCCGTGTATGAGTAATACCAAGATATTTATTACGAGTGGTAGAAAATGACAAGCGAGACGCGTCATGATAAAAATTTACAAACGTTATCAACTCCGTGACATTTTGACAGGTGCCAGCGCAAGTGATATATGGCTAATACAAAGCGCAAGCGAGCACAGTTGATAACGTGTGAAACTATCAATAAGGTCACCGACTTATCACTCTGTGAGAAACACAGTCTGTTTGCAAAGCTATTCGGAGAAAGCCAGCAAGAACGTACGGATGTCTTTTGAAGCCAAAAAAACTAGGCATTGTTATTGTTTCTCCACTCGGATTTGAAGCTAGCCGTCAATGAAGTAGCTTGATGTGTTACCGTATAAGTCTGTCAAGTCACGCGCGACATAACGCCTTTACAAAAACATAAATCTTTTAATCATTCAAAGGGTAGATCAATGTACACACAAAACAAAAAAATTAGCTATTGTACACGTGTATAAGATAGCCTTTTAGTCTTTCAATTAAAGTTATTCAGATAATTAATGCTTCCAATCCTAATGTTATTGCAAACCATTCTACCTAAGGTCTACAATTATTAAGTGGAGTCATGTACAATACAATATAATACAAATACACTGTATTGTACGCCATGTATAAATAACACAATACCAAAAATAATAATAATGCAAAGTATTTGATGAAAATAAATAAAATTCACATATCCCTGCATGTACTAAATTCTCTAGATATCGCTGAATGTCAGTATCAATAACCGTCGAAACGCGACGCAATCATAAAAATCTCAAAATAAACCATCCAATGTAGATATACGATCATTTCCTGTTAACCAAGAAGTTAATGTAATCGATTGTTGGAATGTTTCCAATTCCTCGACAATATTCATTCCACTGGCACTATTACCAACGGTAATACGATATCGCAACGGAATTAATTCTAATTTTAAAATGCACACAGCACACGTTCTTAAATTGAACGCAATACAGTCGAAAATTGCGAGTTGATAACACAACGCAATTTCAAAAATAATAGCGAGCTTTGTAAGTTTTTTCAATACTTATATTATTGTGACTAAGGATTAAATATTGCGCAAACGAATTTTGGTGAAGTCTTTTATTCGTTATCTTGGCGTCGATCGCTTTGATGTGGTATATCGTCCGTTCATTTACAAATAAAAATGATTACATAACCACATGTATTCATATATCCGTTATCGTGTTTAGTAAACTGGAGACACGTGCAGTGCACTCCAAGCTTCCACCGCTACAAATAATCCATGTTGACAATACGGACAAAAAAGATATGTATCAAATATATCCCAACATCGGCTTTATGCATTGTCAGTCATGCAATTTCAATATATGTTTTTTTTATATTTATCCTGACAAACAGTCAGACCACCTTATGATATGTGGTCATCGTGGGGTTGTGAACGCAATGCCCGAGAAATGGCCAGTGAGGACATGTTATATATTGTGATTTCATTCTGAGGTTCCCCACTGCTTTATTTATATAAGTTACAGAGGAGCAATACTCACAGTCGTATTCCAGTTCAAATGGTGCACATATTCTAGAATACCAGAGGCATTCCAGTCTAATCTAACGGGTGATCCTCTATAATTGATCGCAAATAGACATTGAATCCTATCTGGGAACAAATTTAGATTTCTGTGGCTTGTCCCATTTAATACACCTGCAGATGTTTAGTTTGTTTACCATAAATAATAGTTTCATTAAAAATATGTTTGAACGATCGTGTCGTAAACTGTAGTATATTTACTTACTTATCATTACAAATAAAAAATCAAATTGTTTTCATAATCATATAACCATTCGGTAATTTCGAGCACATCGTACCACTCTCATAAACGTCTATAAATTCGTCTGATGTTCTTGATTATCGCTGTATGTAAACGCGTATAATAAGTGGCTTCCCATAAATGTAATCGCATTGGCCAGTTTCGGTAAGTAACGTGAAGGTCGACCAATTGTCCGTCCACGTCCGTACGTTAACCGACACGCTCCGCGAGTCACACTGCCAATCACATTAACGAGTGTCCTTACATAGTTTTTGTATATTACATGCACACGTTTATTCTATGAACAAAATAATACACTTCTATGTATATTTTCTAATCAGAGGTAAGTCTACAGAGCGATTTTTTAATCAAGTCTATTCTTTGATATATTAGAATTGACCAGATAGATAAAATTTAATGCATTTGTTTAAAAACGTAACATCACGTACAGCCGTGATCCCCGAAGCAGATTAGTTTGTTTTTCTGTTTTCAAGGACATACTTCAATTATCGCATTCTCTCCCACTCTATTCTAGCTTGATTATGTACATTAAAATCTTTCCAAATATCCACTAATGTTCAAGTGTTATTCTTAGTTTCACGGAGGTATTTCTATACTGCAGATCATGTATGTGCTCGGAGCGAACTAAACATTATGAATTCATCCGTCGAGTTCGATAATCTATTAAGTGGCAGCGAGCTAGACGTGAGCCGAAGTATCAGTCAGTTGCTAACTAATTTACGTGCGCTCGGCGACGGCGCGGGGCAGGCGCGAACCCGTAATCGGCACTCATTCGACCAATTACAACTTCGGATGTATGAACCGTGCGATCCTTTCCAACCCAACACCTTCGAATTTAACAAGGCTCAGTCCAGTCTCGACTAGCGATATCGGAACAAAAGTTTTGTCGAATATG
>DWMG01002348.1:0-13411 GCA_018244855.1 Elbella merops
GGACTTAAACGTAACTGGTGAAACGTAGGAGTGTACTACACTCCTCTGCCTACCCGTTCGGGGATTACAGGCGTGATGTTAAGTGCAGATGTTGTGGAGTTACGTACATTGTTCCAAGTGTTAAATGGAATCCGCCAAGTAGGCTGGTCTCAAGAGACGATGAGACATAGCTTAAAATACGGAAAAGTTTCACGAGAACGAATTTCGCGGCGGCAGTTCGACATGTGTCTAGTTCGAATAAATTGAATTTGTAACGGCGCCTTTGTGAGAAGCGGCAAAATGGCTGACGCTTGTTCGCATAGCTAGAAGTTTCAAAATTAAATCTGTTCGGCGAAGTTAACACTACTTTGTTTTGATTTCAACGACTTGGTAAATATATGAGCACTTCAACACAGGGTTGGCTAATTTACTATTCAAATTCGCAAGATGTTTGTAAACACCCACGCTTTCTTCTTAATCGTTCAATGGAGCTTCATATTTTTGCCTCATTCGCTCTACAAGCGATCCTAATGTGATAGACAAGGACAGAAACAGTCAATTCTATAACCTTTGATATTTTTTTGCTCTGCATTAGTTCAATATCATTCCAGTTTTATTTGTTCTATATTATTTTATTGGTTCACTAAATTGAACATTGCAATGTACCATAAATAGTCACCATTGTCATCAGCCTATTTCAGTCCACTGCTGGACAATGAGCGCCATCGCGATAAATGTTATTTACTTGTAATGTTCATCTTGAAGTAAACACTACATACAATAAAAATGTACACTTCTTAAAGTAAGCGTTGAGCGTATTTTCTGAATGTTAACGACTTTTACCATCGTAACGCATAAGGACTATATTATACTTATTACGTAGGCTCAGCGACCCAAGGAGGATCCTGGTCTCGGATACTAAAAGCCACTCGCGCCGATCTTAGGCAGACTTCTTCCAGTTAAATTTTTGCAACTCGCGCTGGCCCTCGCGGCGTAGAGGAGCGTCCCCTGGGTGGCGGACAGGGGTACGACCGGTAGTACAGCTTTGTTACGCTACTTGGTTAAGTTCGATGGGCTCGCTGACCGACGATAGGTGTGGTCCTCCAGCATTTTGGGGGTTGTGCGAAGGGTTATGCCCTTCCACGGAAAAAGAATCATCGCTACGAAACTATATTAAACACATTACATCTTGAAAAGTTAAAACATAGTTGTATTTGTACCGTTCTGAAACAGTAACAGATGACCGCTCCCCGCATTCCACTACATTGTGTTTTCAGCGCAAATGTCGCATGGGTTCTATATTGTCCTCCCCCTCAACACATTCAACATTGTAATTTGACAAAATGAGCTCTATTCTAACCGTGTAAGTACGTGAATTCAACGGATGCACTAAATTACAACTGCTTAGTACCCACGCTGTGGGGGACATGCAATAAATTGCTAGACACGCTAAATACTCGTTTGTTCTTAGCAAACTTATAAGTATGCGCGATTAAATGTGTTTAAAGGCTTTACAATTTTATTGTATGCAAGTCATCGCTATTACCTCGTCAATGGTTTTCCCGCTGTTCTTAGACTCCCTCTTAAAATGAGGAAGGTTAAGGCCATAGTGGGTGAAGCTTGTCATGTTTATTGGGTGAAGCTTAGCGGGCTTTAAACACTAAAAAATATGATAAAATGTAAGGTGTGCAGATTTGTTTACAATATTTTTATTCACTACTATAGCAAGTGATATTTAATCTTAAATGTCTCTCTTATAATCCTGTTTGGGCCCTGCCATGGCGCTTTAATAATGAATTAGAATCACAGGTGCGTGCCTAAAATATATGCCGTATCGCATCAGAATGTTTTCATTGAAGTCACAACGAATATAACGTTATTGTTAATACAGCAGCCAAACAATAAATCGTTGTAATGCAATCGATAAAACAATAAATATATAACTTTAACTGTGGATTGTAGTATTAAAAACTCGCTGTCATAACCTTATGACGTATAATGAAAGTAATTATATACCTACTTGTCACCATATTGTACTCACAATATTATCTAAAATATCTAATTATTGTAAGTACACCCATAAACAATTATTTGTAAAATTAAAACATTATATTTATAATCTGTGGTAATTCAACAGAATATATTAAAAAAAACCAGTTGGATTTTTTTTTATTTTTTTATTGGACCGTTACATGCCAGTAGCGTAAGCTTAAAAAAAATTCGTTGTTATTTAGTTAAGCGTAACCAGAGAGAATTTGAGACTCATAGACAGCTAGCTGTTCATCAATTTTGGCGCCATTGTGTTTTCATGCCGACTCACCGCTGAATCACGTTCGAAAACGGGTGGCAAAACGGTTATTCAACTTGTAAAATACGCCATCTGACGATAATGGTTTTGTATAATAAACGAATATTTATTATGAGATAACAATAACAATAAAGAATATTATATGAAGCCATAATATTTTAGTTTAGTGTCGTAGATAGCAATTGTACGACTTATATTAAGGTGTTTTCAAAGATGTTCTGCAGCTAATAGACTGATATTAGATAACATTTTTCATAACTGTTATTTTAATAAAATTTCATATGCTATGGTGAGATTTTACGAGATTTTTTTTAATAAAAACAAAACTGATAAAAAACCAGCTAATGTTAGTAAGATAAAATACGCAACGGAGACGGGCGTATTGATATAGACCTCTACTCGTAATTTTTTTTACTCGTATATGGTATATTATTTCAGCGCTCACTATGAATTCGTCCGCGAATTTCATTCCCCAAAGCAACGTATGAATGGTCTCTGTTAGAGACGGTACTCCGCAGTTATTTGTATTTTTTTAACAATATCTTAAAATGTTAAATATAGGCCAACGGAGCTGAATGGCTGTTTTTTTCCAACTCCCTAACTCTAGATAATAGAGCGGAACGTTTCATTATTTTTCAGCAGTTGGCAACATCTTGAACTATGTCATAAACACTTTTAGTTCTTTCTTTCTATAGAGTTTGGGAAATCGGCGCCAAACGTGGGGTTAATGTTAATGTTTGGTAAATAAACCAAAAATAATAATGTGTGACAGACTTAATATTTCTTCACTGTTTTATTGTATTGTATTTTCATTAATGCTCGAAATGGAAGTAAATGGTTAAGAAGTAAATGGATAACCTTAAACCGCACTAGCAATTATTTTTTTAGTTTTAAGTGAAATATTAGCGTCTCTTTAAGCAGCGTAGCTTATAAAACTTAATGAGATCTTTATGAATGCTGAGATTATTCACTTATTATAAGACAGATGAAAAATATAACAATATATTTATGTAAATGGTACCCAGCGTGGGACTTGCTTGATATCGTCGTTTAATAAATTAGTATTTATAAAAGAGCTATCATTGAAATTCCGGGAATAAGTATGAGACGCCCACACGCGGTGGAGAAGTCCATAACTCAAAATGAATTTTTTGTGTCTCTTGATTAAAATATTAAGCTACCGCCTCACGACAATTTCGAGCCTGCTTGAAAATGTTGTTAAATGTTCATTTTGGTATTTTGTGTAAAAAACTAAACGTTAAAATTAAAAGTAGATAGATATGGCATTGTATTATACCTAAATTATCTTGTCCGTTATACCATCCCTTTAAGAATAAAACATTGGTTAGTCGTTTAAAAGGTCATGGGGTGGCAACTAGGTCTTGGTAAGAGTGTAAGTCGCCCTCCTATGAGATGGTCTGACGGTCAGAAGAAGACAGGGGGAAGCTTCTGGATTCGGGAGGCCCAGGATCGGAAGGAGTGGCGCCGATTAGAGGAGGCCTATGTCCAGCAGTGGACATTTAGAAGCTGATGATGAAGTTGTTAACGACTTAGGGGGTCACATCATCAGCCTGTTTAAGTTCGCTGTTGGCTGCTCCTCGAGAGGTTTTTGTCCACAATGAGAAGGAATTGATCTAAAATTAAATTAATTAGTTATTAATTAAATTAATAACGAAAACTACAAAGAAACTTGTTATTTAAATGTCTTTATATACGTTTCATGTGGAAATAACGTAACAATACATTTGAAAAAAAAATTCATACAAAGTATTTCCCACTATTTGCTTAAACATAT
Organism: Elbella merops; assembly: GCA_018244855.1. Lineage (NCBI taxonomy): Eukaryota > Metazoa > Arthropoda > Insecta > Lepidoptera > Hesperiidae > Elbella > Elbella merops. Next base: position 4,083 of record DWMG01002348.1, read on the forward strand.
ACATATATAGTCATACTCGTATGTATAGAGAAACGTTAGTACACTAACCATTGCTGGTGCACTTCAATTTAACATTAAAAGCAAATCCAGGTCCATTAGCGCATTAAAATTTCTCGAACTCTCGTAATTAGCGAAAGAGGTGTTTACATTTTTATTTCACGTTCAATGTGTGGCTGGTTAGGACAAGTGGATCTAAACCTATGCTCCTATTTCCAAACGTATTTAACTACCCTCGTTTACAGTAGTTACATACTTAATAATCGACCCATTATGATTCCACTGTTGGAATATGGGTCTCCTCTCATATTGAGAGGGTTAAGGCCATGGTCTGCCACGCTGGCCAGGTGCGGGTTGGGGAAGTTACGGTGCGGGCCAATATATAACATACTTATATATTATTAAATTATAATGTAACGTAATATCTCGTCTGTAATTCCCATAAAGGTAGGCGGAGGAGTGTACACTCCCAGTTTTCACCAGTTACGTTCACGTCCCACTATGGAATAGATAGTGAGTAATAATATACCACACGCAAATCCAGTTTCCAAGCCACTATTAAACATTTCAAGGTAGAAAAATCCAATAGCACCCGACCCGGCGATCAAATCCAGGACATCTCGATCGGTAGTCGCACTTGTAACCTCTCAACCAACGAAGTAATCATATTTTAATTTAATTCATATTAGCTAGATATGTTTTGTACCTGTAATATTTTAAACATACAGGGCCATTAATATATTATCCTCAAAGAACCCTTATCATGTATTTACTATTTTATAAAATCTCTGAGCATATTTTCAATGTACTGGTCTCAATACGACACATTTTATGTCAATAAAGTCCTTTAATTGTATAGCAAATCCGAACGCAAATTTAACTTGATTCTTTATTAAAAAATCTCAAAGGCAGATTATAAGAGTTTGCTCGCTTTGTTATTTCATTAATATTCTTTCTAGAATGTTCTACTTAAATTTATTTCTTTTTGTAAATATTGTAAGTGTATTTGGAACGGCTAAAAATGTAGGTTAAAATAAAATTTAGTCAGTTATTGTTAATTTGCAATACCTAATGTTTAAGAATATGGTTTGGTCGGAGGTTTAGGCAGAGAAGTGTAATAATCCCAAGAATCACCAATTAGGTTATGTCTCATAGAATAGGCGGTGAGCCTTTTACCATACACTGAACAACTCCAGACTCCATGTCACTACTGGAAATTTCGAGTTAGAACAACAAAAAAATACAGTTTCCCTCGAGATGTGTTCGCAATTTGTCTTTGTTTGCTTATCATCCGAACGACCGTTGAACGGATATGTCGTAGTAAAAATTTCGGCAAAATCTCTTATGCGTTTTCCATTGAACTTGCATTAGAAATCTGTTACTAAAAAAAGATACATGTTACGGGTGTCGAGGGAGACATAGACATAGGAAGTTTCTGGAAAATATGTATTTATATGGTATGGTACATATGTATGTATAAATGTGTTGGGGTGGATTCCTGCCATCTATGAAATTTCATTGTAAACAATTCTACGTTATATTCTACTTACGCAAAAAAAAACATATTGCACGGTTTGGCAATTTTCCTAATATATACAAAACCAATACATGTATAGAGCCGTCCCTATATAATGTACTTACATAAAGTACCTAATTTTAATTAACGTCAATTATTTCTGTTAATATTAATACAATGTAATACAATCAATCCAATATAAAGTAAAATATTAATTTGCAATATGGTACGAATTAATTCGAAATTTACGTGAATTTTTTATCAAATTCAAAATCCATTTAACGTTACATTAACTCGGTAATGTTAACAAAATCCTTGAGTTCTCACCATGAATTTTTAGCATTATCAATCACCAACAACTGACTGGCTAAAATATGAATTTCCATTACGGGAGATAAAATATTCTGTGAGTATGACAGATACTAAGTGTTGGTGGTATACAGTCATTGAAACTTCGATCTTCCAACTTTTGGTTGAACAGCATACTTTATTACTTGAATAGATTACTTGACTACTGGGAATTTCAAATTAGAAAAAAAACGTAGGCGCCATTCATAATCCCGTGAATAAGAAGTTTATTTGTTCATTTTAGTTTGTGAACTTGGGTTCACAGTCTGAAACTAATATATAATTAATGTATATTGTGTTGCGCTGCAGTCGCGTACATTAAAATCCATTAGTGTACCTATGAGTGAACTTTGTGGAAGTTCTGTTAGTTTCTTAGCTATGTTTTGTTTTAATTATTGTTCGAGAAACCGCTTTAAAGTCTCGTATACTTACGGAGTAATGATCAAACTTAAATGAGTATAGATTTGAATTATATGTATAAAAGATTTTAATAAGTTATATAGGGAAAACGGTTATTGGTTAATCACTCGGTTAACTATAACTAATAGTAACTAACATACTGGGTAGCGATAATTGGAACTTTAAGGAACCACAAAAAAAATGTTAGATTCCGACTCTTTCTACGTCGAGGAACCCTCTCTGAGACTAACTTCTCTAAGACTAACCTTTATAAATCAATTTAAATAGATTTTTGTCTACATTTTGACAATGACTTGTGCATATTATTATGCCATACTCATTATCAGTCTTATTAACTCATAATATTATTAATACATGTAAATATTAAGTTTTTCTCATAATTATTATATTCAAAGCAAAACATATTAGACTTTTTGATTTCTTACATTAATTATACGAACTAAAACACTCTTTAGGTAATGCTTACCAAACATTACTCGATATACATTTCAAAATACAAAAAAGAAATAATTTTCAAATTACGCTTTATCAAATGGATTCAATAGAGTACAGTCAAACAATATTCGGTCCAATCGCATAACATTCGCTCCCGAAAACAAATTTAATTTCCGTTCGTTCTGTAGCAATTCTAGCCGCGTCTACGTTGATTTTACTCGTGACGTTCAACTGGATTCAGTTCAGTTTTGTCTACCAGTTACGTTGCAACTGATGGATACATGTGTACCGGTACAATAAATGTTATTATTAATTTACTTGTTTAAATTACACGCGATTACAGGCGTGATGTCACTTTTTTTTTACTTATTTGAAACAAGCGAACTCTTCGCTACAGTCTTCCCAATATAAAGTAACTCACTCTTTTAAGTAAATCACTTTTAATAAGAAAAATTCATCAACGCTGTGGAGTCAAATGTTATCCCTTCAAATGATATCCTTTGCAACGATTCCAGCATTGCATAGCTACCCATGACACGAAAGATTCAAAATTGGCATTAAACAACAGCACGTTTGATTATTGAGTACTCAATGTTACCATATCTGCATAAATTCTTGGGATACTGATGACTTTTCAGTTGTACTGTCCAAATAAATGTCGTAGTTGAATCCTGAATATCCATTATGCAGTTTCCACTCCTAAAATCGTCATATCCCAGTTAGCCAGGTAACAACAATGGTAATTGAAAATTTGACAAGCCTGCAACCACATTGTATTAAAGGATCGCATATTGAAGGACGGCATGAAGGGTGCTTGTCTAGTTGGAACTTGGAGCATTGTTACAGCTTGCTCTCATAAAGTGCTCCAATTGTTGCCATGTTACTGTAACTGGTATTCAACCTATTTTGTGGCAAACGAATAACAATCCAAATATTATTACCCATTTCCAGTAAAAAACGATAACGGCTGTTAAGTAACAGATTAGGCAAACAGGCTAAAAGTCATTTGGTCTTCTACAACATGCCAAGCAGTGATATATCTATAAATCACAACTCTAAATAAAATGAATAAGAACCCTATTGGTGACAGACAAATAATTTTAATAAGACACAAACACGACGACTAATGAGCGTCCCTTATTTGAAACAAAAAGCGTAAAAGTATTTCCATCTTCTTTGTCTACTGGTCTTCATATAATTATTAATTGATCTTCGTATAACCTGGATTTAATCAAAACGAAAGTGAATAGGCACTTTCTAGGCGAGCGTGCTATGTCCTAGGCTGCATCTCGCTTTCCATCATGTGAGATTGCGGCCAAACACGAGCCTATTTCTACATTAAAAAAACTAAGTTCTAATTGTAATTATAATTATAGATTACTTGAGTAATAATTACATTAACACGATTATTCACCAGAATTCAAATACGAAGCTACCAATGACATCAGTATGAAGCAAGGCCCTCGAAATGCCTTCTCCAGTATTATTAACGAGAGTTCGGCGCAATCTGGGTCGGGTGTATAATGAATAGACATATCATATTTTTACTCTGCACTGCACTACGAATGAATTAAAACCAGGGAACACTATCTCCGAGCTACCCCCTTTTGTGCTATATAATTGCTTATTTAGCAGCTTTACACGTCTCTAAAGATTTCCGCGATCTTGAGGGCTTCTCTACTTTGTGTTCTAGAGTTGGAAATAAACACAAAGAGATAAGGTCGCGGTGAGGTCTCATTTAATACTTCATCCGGTGACAGATTTTGTGATTCTAAAAAAACATAATAAACTTCCTTCTCTCTGGTAAGGCCACTTTTATATTTGCACTTGATGTTTTGGAAATTTTATATTTTATTTGTATTTCATGGTGTTTATTTTGTGGTCTATGGCCCAGATTTATTTTACGGTATTCGGTGGGTAGAAACAAACTACACTTAAATTCATTTACAATGTAAGTCCTGTTTATCAATGCATTGATGTTTTATATCATATTATTGTATTAATTCAGACGTGCTAAATTGTACTGTATCGTCCAACCAAGAAGAAGAGTCGGGAAGAGTCCTTTTTTCTTATTAATTTTTAACTTTTAAAGAGAGATTAACTTGTACAGATCTATCAATACTCTCACTGTATTGGTTTGTCTTGAAAGTACACCTACTTAGAAGTATCCTGCACACATTCAGGTTTATAGATTCTTAGTATGCTACATGTTTGAAAAGTATTGTTTCCATAAAAAAGGTTCGGAATAAAACAGAGTGTGATGATATACGAACAATAAAAGATGTCTGAGAACACATGTCCGCTCGGACACTACAGGGCAGATAGATGCCAGGAATTCCCTACACTCGTGTTGCTGATATATCAATTACATTCGGCTCACGTCTGTATCGTACTATGATATGTGACGTGTGATCTTTCGCGCGCTTTTCTGTTTATTTCGCAACGTTGTAAAGAGAATTTTGTAAAAAAGAACAAAAAACTAGGAGTGTACATCTTCAGTGCTTGTTCTATTTAAATAAAAGCGTGTTAAAATACACATGATACTTAATTATTTTCATAATAAAGTAAAGGAAATAAATAAATAAATGAATGTTGTGAAAGTGATGGAAATTAAAAAAATAACTTTTGAAACGAAACAGTAAAGAAAAAAGCAATACAGTAAAATTGGTCGGAACAGTCTTAAAAGTATTTCTTGTTTAAATGTCATTATAAGAACCATATATCGATAAATATCGGTAATTTTATTATAATATTATTCTTGTTTATATTATTACTATTGTCTTATTATAATAATATACAACCCAAAACGAACATAGCAAATGTCAAACACGTGTATGAATGTCATGTGTAACAGTGTCACACAACAGTACAGCCTCTCTACGAATGAAACGCTAATAAATCATGTAGCCACATAGCGGATACGCAAGTATTGAATATCTACAAAGTTCCATCCTCTACATTACCGTTGCGACGAAAGCTGGCGTAATGGCTTCCGCTAACAGATTGTATGCCACAAACTTGGCATACCTAATCTTGCGGTTTCATATAGCTAAGACGCGGCTACGATATTGAGGATTCTATTGCTAATGATCATTGTTATTGACAATTGTACTGCTTTATATATAACTATGCCTACATTCAGCCACCAATAGCAATGGCTCACCCCTCATTCTATAAGACGTTTGATGTAGCATGTGGAAAGTGAACCCGTCACACTTTTTTGCCTACCCGTTTAGAAATACGAGCGTGATGTTAAGTGAGGTTTAATCACGATCTCACCTAGTCTATAGCGACGATGCGGGTGTACGGCAATAATAATCGGCCTTATTTATTCTCAGTTTGCGCGAGTCTTAATGTAGTTTATGGCCTGAGTTTCGGCGCTTTAATAATCTAGTTATAAAACTTTACTACTAATGTAACTATATTATAGAAACACGACATACAATGGGTTTGCTTAGCTTTATATAATCCTGTTTATTTAGTTAGTACAAGTTTTGGACGTGTTTATATATTTGATTAAAATATACCGGCCTAACTATGGAAGCCGCTGCCCCGACCTCCTCTATCTGTGGCGGAAGTCTCTGACAAAAATTGCTTATTAGTCTGAAACTAGTCAAGCTATTCCAAAATTGTCTGTATATCATCGATATTTATAGCTAATAAACCTTACACCTCGCCGGGAAACAATAAGGGCTGTTTTAGACAGTCGGACTTTAGTTTTATGAATTACGTTCTTAATACGATTTTTATGATATATAAAATAAACTATAAAACTAAGTTATGGTAAATTAATAGATCTAAGCCATCTTATGTTTGCAGATACTTTTATCTTTTATACAACAGTACTCGATCACAGATATAAGTCAATAAAATACGATAACTACGTTACTACGATACTACTTACTACTACGACGAAATAAGTCATAGATACTTCAGTTCTTCTTAGGGATACATATATTGAATTTAGCATGCATTAAACCCATAGTTCAAACCCATGGCGCGCACCTCTTTAGAAAAGTGCGTTTTAAATTAAAATATCACTTGCTAACGGTGAAGGAAAACATCGTGAGAAAACCTGCACACCTTAAATTTATAAAAAAAAAAAATATATTTTCTAAGGTGTGTGAAGTCTGCCAACCCGCACCTGGCCAGCGTGACAGACTATGGCCTTAACCCTCTCCATATGAGAGGAGACCCGTATTCCAACAGTGGATTTATAACGGGTTTAAAAAAAAAAACATCCCGTTCTACTACACCGCTTAAACTCGAAAATGATTCTACGAAATACTACGGTGACAATTTTCCGCTCAATGGACCAAGAACCTGATTATAGGGAAAATTGAGAGAGATTTACAACAACTAGTTGATAGGGAAGGGGCTGGGTCAGTAGAACAGTCAGCCACAAAAACCAATGTAGATCTATTTCGGCTAACCTAAGACCCTAAGTGTACTTTAATAGGTACTATGATAACCTAATCCCGGTTTGTGTGAAATAGTTCTCGTGGTTTCCACTTCACAATTTGCGGTCTGTCCTACACACTGTTCAAAATTTAATAGTTCGATAAAAAGGACATTTTGTAAATTTCATTTTAAAAAGTTTTCGTTCTGATTGTTGTATTAGTGTTGGGAATAGTTTAGGGATTAACTTAAATCAATAGTTCTTGTAAAGTTCTTTGAAAAAAAGTCAAAAGCTAACTGGAAAGCCATAATATACTTAATTATTAATACGACGATTAGAACCACTATTAATTTTAAAAAATATATATTAAACAATGAATACCTAAGTAATAAAATATTTATGGGCGAAAAAGTAGAGCTTATAAGTTTAAAATGACACTTTATTGGGGTCATAGCACACTGCCAGAATTGCGCATGAAATTGTTCATATTAAGAGACCATTTCGTTTTCTGTGTCACAAGTCATATCTGCGGCGACTTTTTACATACCTGCGCGGATTTTTTCATTAAATAAAAATAATGCGTAACATATTAAAATTTGCGCTATTATTATAATAGATATATAAATGTTATAAAATTGGGAAGGGATATTTAAATAAAGTAATATTTTTATACGGCAGTCAATCTATTTTCCAACGCCATGCTGCTAAGCGCAAAGGATCATTTTTTATTGTTTTAACCAAAAGTGTTTATAACGATGAGTAATACACTTACACTACTCACTTATCACTACCTTTTTTACTCCTACCCTCAGAATATTGGAATGAATAGCAAACACAATCGCGAAATTTATCAGTGACACCTTTCCAGCTCTTAGAATGTACCATTTGCAATGCAACATGCAGCACGCGGTGCCGGGCGCCATCTCAATAACGTACAGCTTTGCAATTTTCTTGGCACGCGACAAGAAATTATTGCCACTCCATTGATTATGCTATAATATTTAAATAACGTCACGACTATATTTCCCCGAAGGCGAAGGCAGGGGAGTGTAATATAACCTCACAATTCACCAGCTGCGTTATATGTCCTACAATGGAACGTGCGATGAGGGTTTGGAGATAATTGTACAAATGTTGTTTAAGTACGGACATATTCGGAAAAGAGACCCCTATCCAACAATTGGAAGATAAAATGGTTGGGGCAGATAATATCCTAACAAAGAAATTATTAATATTTTTATGTTAAATTTAAACATCTTTTACTTTACCGTGCCGTCGTCTAAGCACCTTTTTTTATTATAAATATATATATTTTGACATAAATATTTGTGCTTTAAAGTAGGGGTCTGCGTTTCCATCTCTCACCTGGTGACAGTTTCTAACTGAAACATGTATTATTAATGGCAGACATGAAGAACCCTTTTATATCAACATGGCGGCCTTTTCCAAAAATATTCGAATGTTCTAGAACCCTCAGTTGGACTATAGACGCGCCATGTCGGAAACTGCTAACATTGCGTTTCCGGTTTGACGGATATAGCGTTAAAAAGTTACTACGAAGGAATTAATTACTCTGGTGTTTATATTATTCAGCCGGTCGCTAATCCGGTACTCCGGGTACTTTCTAACTGATGATTGATTATCAATAACAGAATATTCTGTTAGTATACACATATGTACATGGGTAATCCTCACTCTAATTCCAACATGTCACATATAAAATGATCACAATGAATACATATGATAAAAATTTTAAAATTTCTAAAATGTGACATACAATGTGAAATCACGAATACGATTTTTCTGAATATGCATGAAATTTCTGAACTTGCTTGCGTTCTCACAATGTGCTCTAACAAATATATTTCCATATTATATTCTTCCTCCAGTCGTTACCTCGAAATGTAATTCATTTTATCCGCTGTCCAAGCTCTTGACTCCATTTTTTCGTGATAATGCAATCGACATTATTGGAAAACTGTCATTTGCGTAACGCGCGTAGAATATCTAAGTAAAGACGTTCCCGGTACTCCCTTTATAATAACAGCGATAAAGAAAAGATTAAGATTAAATCGAAACGTAACTTTTATAAAACCTGTTTTAACTTTTAATATATATTATAACTTTTACTTTATTTTTATTACTTTACTTTTCTTAGACTGCCTCGTTGGTCGTGTTGGTTGCAAGTGCGACTGCCGATCGGGAGGTTCGATT
>DWMG01002349.1:0-13411 GCA_018244855.1 Elbella merops
AATGTGCGTTTAAAGATTAACCATCACTTGTTATGACTTTACTTGCTATGACTATGCTCAGAGATAGGCGATATAAAAATGTTCTCTAAGGGGTGTGAAGTGTGCCAGCCTACATTTGGCCAGCGTGGCAGACTACGATTAAAGAGTGGGACAATAATAGTTACTTCAAAAAAAGTAGCACGGAAACGCAAAGAAATTGTCATATAGGCGGTCATTTTAATTAATATTATATTATAAGCGGTCATTTTAATTTTCCCATATGTATAATCTGCAATCCTCAAACGCATCAGTATTATAAGTTAGGTCATGTGCCTTTAATGATTTTGTACTTAAGCGACGATCTTGCGTTTCAGGTATCAAGCACTTGAAAAAAATATTCCATGCTTATTTATAATTTCCAGCAATATTTTCTGTTATAACTCCAATTTACATCAAAAATCTTAATACTACGCAAACAAAAGGGCTTATACTAAGCATTTAATGCATAGTAATGCTAAGTCAGCATCGAGGCTTAGCTGGCAGTATTTCACGCGAGCGGTTTCAAAAACTGCTCGCTCAAGGTCGTCACGTGCTACGTGCTGCGTGCGGTGTCCGTTTCACTATCGACTTTAAAGCTATAAACGTTACAAGCGATAATATTATTATAAAATCAGCTTTACAGTTATTGTCACTAGAACCTTTCTACATAGTCTAAATGCTTCTAGACTAGTATATTCATTTTCGAATATTTTTTTAAAAGTAATATATGCCACCATATGTATGTGCAATTAAATTTTTATTTCTTGTAACTAAATCCAGTCCGTACACTTAGATATTATTCTGCGTTTCTTAAAAAAATCGTCGAAATAATGAAGAAATTAAATTTATAAATCACCAAAGTAAAATTATATCCAATTACTGCTGATTTAAATTTTATTTCGAATAACTAGATTTAGTTTGCATCTTAGAAGTTATTGAATTACTCATTATACTTGTGTCTTTGGTACCTATTGTGTATGACGTAGGTAAATGTAATGGACACACCTATTAAAACAAATAATATTTGTAATCCAGTAATATTTATTAATTTTATTATTTACATGTCTAATTGAAATCTTCTGAAGTTTATTGTGAGCTACATGTAGATTGGCATTATACAATTTTGAAATAAATATACTTCAATGTTCTAAATTCACTTCTAATATTAAATACCTCGTATTTTAAGGTTTTAAAATATTTTTCAAACTGGCATATTAGTAGTTTGTTATTATTAGACTTTTAATACTTTGAGGCACGGAATTTTAGAAAATAAAAATATCCACATTACACAGAAATAATATATCGTTCAAAATTGTACAAAATTGGTGTGTAAATAAGAAGGATCAGAAAAAACTGTTTGAGTGCACAGTTATTCCAATATTTCGAGATGGGTTAAAATATGTTGAATATGTTCCAAAATATGTTCCACGGTATGTTATTACGCATACCCACCTTTTTAGGTGGGACATTTTTAATACCACCGCACCCTAAAGGGTCAAAAAGCACTCAAATTTCTTTACATTAACAAAACATCACCTAGTTCCTGTAAGACATAATAAAGCATGATATACGAAATAGAATCAAGCTACGACAAGCCGGCGCTACGAACGATACGAAAAAACGTAGCAGATTGGTTGTCACGTAGCCGATACGCCAATATTGCGAAATCTAATATGTGTTTGCTTAGTTGGCGCTTGCCACAATGAAGTACTGTCACGTACTGTCACGTACAGTGTAGCAGTATACGTGCCGCAAATTCACAGAATTCCTATCACAGCTCATTATGGGCTCGTATATACTCGTTCGTCTGCACGGACTTCAAGTGTTAAGAATAACGTGATGTTTTGTGGCATCGTCAAGGAATTTTGGTGAGCTAGTTGTCAAACAATAGACGAAATTAATTTTGAATGTTATTGAGGTTTTTATGACAATGAGTTTGCCTCTATATTTGATTAAGTTTCTAACTTCGAAAATTGTCGAGGATTCATGGTAATGACAATATCTTTAAAAATCCTTACCCTGTATCACTGTTTGATCATCATCAACTGTGTGGTCAACTTTGACATCATAAATGTTATAAATAAATGTTTCAATATTATTTTAGTTAATAGTATTTTAGTTAATAGTAATATATTTAACGTTATTTTCAAAACGGTATATAAATTTTACCTTTCTAAATTCATTCTCTATATAAATTAACGCTATAGATCATTTCATACTCCTCAGTGTACGATGCTCTTTCAAAGGGGTACATAGATTATCTTCAGGTGTAGACACGATATAAAAATTTCTTTGCAATAGTAAGTCACGTTATCAGTACGTTAGATGCTTTTGGATCTGCTGTATTCTGCAGTAAATTCTATGTAGGCATGTGTAGACCCGATTGTATTACTTACATACGACATGATACTGTACGATTCTCACAAATCGTAACCAATAGTTTTATTATTACGTGATATTTGTGTCTCCAATACTTGAGAAGCATATTCATTATCAGCTACATAATAATCTCTGGAATTTAATTCAGTGCTGGACAAAAATAAAATAAAAACGTTGCGAATATAAAAATAAACTTAAAATAATAAATTCTCGCACAAAATGAAATCTCGCCAGTGTTACGAAAGCTCTGTAGAATTCACAAAACACATTTATTTTCTGGTTTCCTGATATTGTAAAGGATAAGATTAAAGTCGGTTATAATCTAAATTGAAAGGATATTTATGGCGACCCCGAAAAGGGTTCCTGATATCGTGAAATAGGATTTTGTAAATAATTGCCCGAAAAATTAATCATAGAGCGATAACATCTATAACGTCGCTATAATAATTATAAACAGGAATTTAGGGAAAACAATGTTTTTTCGTTCCGGTATGAAAATGACATGACATATTTCACTGTTGTTACCAAATAACATTAAAATAATTAACATTTGCTAAAACGTATAACAATTCTTTTTGAACACTTTTAATTTGTAAGTATACGTTATTAATTAATTTTATTTTGTTATAAAAAATTCATTTATTTTTCAAATTTTTATATCAAAATTAAATGTGACAACCCTATTTAGAATGGGACCAAATAAAAAAAGTTTCAATAAGAGTATTAGCTGTTTCAAATTTGGAATTATCGTCTCTAGAAATAAGGATTAATAAAATAGTATTGAGCCAAATAAAGGTTAATATTTCAAAACGCTTCATGAGACTAAACTTCACAGGTAAAAGCTACTGAAATAAAAACTTGACATCCGTTACGTATGACACGTTCTATATATACATATATACTTCTTGAAGATCGCGATATAAATGTAAGTAAAGTAAGTGATAAAAAGATCGTACAAAATAAATCGCCGTGACATCGTTATCAAGACATGACACGGTATTCCGTACCTTATGAGGTGTGCGGGGTATTTCTGTGACATATGAGGAACAGCTCAGCGTAACCCGTTTCACGATACTCATTTGTTATCTAGCGAACATCCAGGCAACAGGGGGCAATGTACTGTAATATATTCATCAAGGGTACGCGACTTCTTGTCGCTGCGATTTTTTTGTTGCTTCAATTTTTCAACATCGCCGAGCAGCGGAATCGTTTGTTTTATATGGAACATTCTCGCATATCATTTGAATGAATACGCACTCAGTTTTATTTGACTCGTACAGAAGTCGCTTCGAGCGGTCCTCTTGTTATTTCAACCCGCTTGTATGATAAAAATTTGAGGTCGCTTCGTCATACTGTGTATATAGTAAGAAAAATGATAATGTTAATTGTGTTTATATAGCGATCGAAGTGGATACGGCTCAAGAATGCTGACGTACTCATGAATAAGTCACGTTATAATTTATAGGACTTTCGTATTTATTTATATACATGAATTGTTGTATAAATAATAGTATTATAGTACGTATTATCTTAGAACATCTGCGGGCACGTTTTATGTTATGATAACAAAACGGTTGATAAGTTAAATATACAATTAATACTACATATATGGATAATTTTACACCCAAACAGAAGTATTACTCGTATTGATTACAAAAGTATTTGTTCTGGGTTCCCATCCAGAACAAATATTTTTGTAATGAATTGTAATTTAATTTTTTATAAGGAATTGCACCCACGATTACCCGCTGTCCGTACAGCCAAGTACATAGTTACTGGACCAAGGAGGTAGTCAAAAAAAAATATTTTTTTTTTGAATAGTAATTGGCTTAAATATTTTTTGTGATGTGATTATAATTGATATACTGATAGTATATAATACTAATTATATTGGTAATATTTTAATCCAAAAATCAAAAGTGAAGAATTAAAAATTATTTCTAAATACATATTAAGGCTCTATTCAACTTTTTATGAAACAAGTAAAAGTTCCGTGAGTAGTCAGCAGCGGTCACCTTTTATAGAGCCATTAGTTCTCGGTTTTACTTTGCTCTATCAATCCTTTGATATCTGTAACCGCGGCAGAGCTGATCGTTAAAGTGCATGAACAATACTTCCTTTTTTGCGCAGCCGCGCTGAAAATGTATAATAGCTTTTCTACAAGATAGATACCTAGTAGTATGTATGGATATACTCGTATTTATAAAGAATTCCTATTATTTTAAGATTAAATATCACTTGCTATAACAGTGAAGAGAAATATCGTCATGAATCCTGCGCACCTTCAGTTCATAAAATAAATCTTTTAGGTATAAAGTCTGCCAACCCGCATTTGACCAGCATGGCAAGCTACGGTCTTGACATTCTTATCTTGAGAAGATATCTATGCTTAGCAGTGGAATGAATAATAATAAAAGGTCGAAAAAAACAGATTTTTTGAAATAAGTTTTCTCGGTTTTTAATGGTGAAGTTTTTTTATTATTTTTACACCACCAAAACTGTCTTATTTAATATTTCTGCGAGGGTTGATAGATATACGATCCAGATATTAAGTACCTCCCTTGTTATGCCTCTACATTTATATACAATAAAGAATAAAAATAAAATAATAAATTAAGAAATAAATAAAATAAATATCGGAATATTTTAAATACATTCTGTTGTAAATACATATTATGTAAAGAATTGAAGTATTTTGGTGGCGACAGGCACTCGACCTGAGTTTTCCTGACGAAAAAAAAAAAAAAAAAAAAAAAATTTTGGTGCTTTAGGTGCTTGCTATATTACGTAAGTACATGTGTAGCAACTAAGTATACATGTGTAATCGCGCTACTTTGTTCGCAAAATCCTTTGATTACCTGCAGCCGAATGTTTCGGTCTGTATTGTACTGTTCTTGGCTGCACAATGAGAGTTTGAATCTGAATTAGCTCCGTATGAACCGACGTGAACTTTGCAGTAACTCAGTCGTTTTGATGTATTATGTTGTTTCCAGTGTAATGCGCTTATCAACCAGTTCAAGTTGTACATATTTAACGTAAAATCTTGTTACAATGTACATAACATATGTTATCGTTTGGATCATGCAGTTACGTAAACGTAAACTCACCAGCAAACGAGTTATAATTAATCGTTTTATTCGCGTTTTGGTCCGCGGTTACCAATATTGAATATCAATCCATAGGAAACGTCGAATTTGCCAACGTTTGTTTTCTCAAATAAATAAAAAAAAATCGTAGAGGACACGCGACCAGTTTTTTATTGACCACGTAAAAAAACAGCTCCAAATATTAAATGAACTCAGCCATCACTCGAGGTTAGGTTTTTCCGTTTGTTTGTATGGATAGTTTGCAATATGTCAAATGAATGTTCCCTTTTTTCTTGGAATATTAACGACCACGTATAGCCGTCTGATCCAGTTGGCAGTCAGATCAAGTTGGCAGAAGCTGTATTGTAATAACTAAACAAATGATAAACTACATATATACGGATATTGAGGACAGGGCGCAATGGCTCTCATTGGGGATGAACTATGTCCAGCAGTGTACTGAAATAGGGCAATGATGATGATGATGATACAGATATTCTCGTATCTAAAAATATGCTTATACAGATTTTTTATTGTTATTTTATCAGGTAAATTTGTATAAATTAATAAAAATTAAATTATAAATTATTAATTTTATATCCTTGTACAAAGTTTCTATTTGATTATTAGTTTTAAGTATTAAGTGTACAAAAATAAATAGATAAATAAAATAAAATAAATAAAAAACGCAAATACCATTTAAATAATACGCATTACCGACACAGTGCAAAAGACGCTCGTGAAAATTTGCTATTAGCGGTCACCTGTCCATGGACCGACCGCACTCAACTTGCTGTTAATATAAGTCGTTTATGATACACCACCGTATCACGAGTTTCATATAGCACATGTATGTAATTAGACAGTACATTTAATCAGATCTACACGAACTTAACAATATTAAAGTAAAAACGTAACAACACGCCTATAATCCCCGAAGAGGTAGCCAGGGGAGTGTAGTACACTCCCACGTTTCACCAGTTACGTTTAAGTGCCATGGAACATACTATTGCTGTACACCAGGCACATATCCAAACACCGAGTCTCTAATAGAAATTCTAAATTAAAAAAATCCAATAGTACCCGACAAGGGATTTGAAGCCAGACCTCCCGAACGGCAGTTGCGCTTGAAAGCACTTCACCAACGAGGCAGTCCATTTCCATTATCCAAGCAATAAAAATCGCGGTCAAAGTCAACGTATAAAATTTTAAACCTACAATTCTTTTGTGTCAGTTTTTTGGTAACAAGTGATAAAATTATCTTGTCGAAGTAACTGTCTCTATTTTAATTTGTGTCAATGCGGTTAAACAGACTATTAAATGTACAATACGGTTTAATTTAAAAAATCTGGTTAAATCTGATTCTTCACTATCTCGCTGAAAATCAGGCCGAAAAAACCAATCAATTATCTTGATTGCTACGGTATTGTTCTAAAATGTTCGACAAGATTTTTTTGATTGCTCTCTAACTTCTCAATTTGCCGCTTTTACCTTTTGTATATGATGTATCAAGACTGTAGTGATAAATTAATTGACTGTGTGGACATTTTTAATCACGTGATAGGCTTCACTTGTTTTGTATCTATTCTACACTCCTCTGCCTGTCTCTTTGGGGATAATAATCGTGATTTTACGGTATTATTAAATCCGGTTCTAGTCAGATGCAATTCAATATATTATAATGTCAGTATTCAGTCTTTATTAACGATTATAATGAACAGTTTGTATTTGTCATTCAACATCTACAGGAGTTGAATTATAACGTGAACTTCAGTACACACGGAGTTCACTTCGTGTCGACAGACTTGAGTTAATTGAACTTGGCTAACTAAGCTCGGTTAAAGTTTACCATCCGCTGAGAGAGTAAGGAAGCTGTGATTTTTCGAGACGGTATTTCTAATAGAAGACATGTCATTTTGATTATAATGTTGTTAGTATAGCTCGTAGATTTAAGACATTGTATGAATTAGGGGTGTTTGAATTGTTTGAATTAGGGGTGTTTGAATTGTTTGAATTAGGGGTGGTATGTATGACAAGTCAAAGATATTATTATTACACGAGTATTTATAAGATTGTTATGAAAGTATGAAATTGGAATAAAGCCACGATTGAGGTTTAAGAAAATGCTTGATCTCTGTCTATCTTTCTGGGAAATAGGCGAGAAATATTATGTACATATACATATACGAGTATTTGCAAGAAAAATAAATGTAACTTAAGTGAAGGTAAGAAAAATAATTGTACTGGTTGTAAGAGGTATTGGCACACATTAGCACATAAAACGTCATAAATCAATTCATGGTACTATACGATTTCCTATTCAACAAAGTGTAAGGCAGAAAAAGTTTTTCTAGAATGTTCTCTAATGCATATGAGGTTTGCCAACTCGCACTTAGACAGCGTGACCGATTTTGGTTTTAACTCTCTTTATTTCTACACTGGACTGCCTCGTTGGTCGAGTGGTTGCAAGCGCGACTGCCGATCGGGAGGTCCTGGGTTCTAATCCCGGGTCGGGTACTATAGGATTTTTCTAATTTGGAATTTCTAGTAGTGACTGGGAGTCTAGATGTGTGCCCGGTGTATGGCAATAGGCTCACCATTTATTCCATTGTGGGACTTAAACGGAACTGGTGAAACGTGGGGGTATACTACACTCCCCTGCCTACCCCTTCGGGGATGACAGGCTTCGTGTTACGTTATTTTTACAACAAACTTCTATCTAACGATAGTTCGAAATAATAATAATATTAGGTAGTTTATTAATTGCGTAAACCTTTAAAAAAAGGTTGCAAATACACTTAAAAAAAGCAAAACAAAAGCATTTAACACATTTAAAATTATTTCGGCTTATCCGCTGACTGTACATTCAACAGGATTTTTTTTTATAACCGTCCAATTTTTCCAGTTGAAAATGGATTTTTCTAAATGCAAATCTGGTTTCGTCTTTTCTAGCGGCTACCAGCGGGTTTTTATAAGTTACAATAAAATTTGACATAAATAGTCTTAGATCTTTGTTAAGGCTTCAGAGAGAATGAATTGGACTGTCGAAATCTTGTTTCGCTTTTTGAAGTGGGCACAGTTGTTTTTGGAAAAACTCGGCAAGTTTACTATAAATAGTAATTGGCTTTCAGATTGGTCAAATTTTACTACTAACGATAAAAAGGTCTTACATTTTGAAAGGGTATCTAATAAATTATCTTATTCTCAATTTGGACGTAATCAAATGACATAGTTTCATAGTGTGTCTTCATTTTTTATTGTATAACGATATACTCGTAATTATGTTATAATTTTGGGTATTTTATTTAAATTTAAAATAAATTTATGAAATTTTATTGCATTTTTAGCAGTCCACCGTAATGATTTTGGAAATGTCTTCTTGTTCTGTATTTATATTGTTTTTGATATTTCATGTCCTGCAATTTATAAATTAGTGTCTACCCACACTTTAATAAACTAGTATTCATATGTGCCTATATGTATGTCACCATATGTCATCTATAAAACTTTAATTGATAATTGTAATATACTCGAAAATATGCCCGCTGTACTTGTACAAAATTTAGTTGACAACATTCATTTGGACTGGAAGTTAGTATATTTGTTTGTTAGGTTATTTGCATGTCAATCACATAAAAAATACCTATAAAATTTTGTGTACAGGTACAAACTAGGCCAGTGACTGACGTAGACTAGTTTATTTGTCATTCGTTCGTTTGAATGTATGAGTCCATGATGGAGAAACTGTTTGGATTTTTTATGAAATTTCGCATAGAGGTAGTTTTATAACGTAATAATAAGAAAAATCGTGTTCCATAAATAAGATGCTGACCTAATAGGAGATATTCAATAAACGAATGCAGCTACTGAGGGAGAGCCAGACACGTCGACCTTGATCAAATAGGTCTGGCTGATTGTTCATAAGGTAGTAACAGAAATCGAAGTTCGTGTTTTAAGAAATGAATGAATGTACTCGTAGACGATGCACGTGAGTTTAGTAAGGACAATAAGGGCTTTGACCCGACGAAATAATGATAATAATAGTATTACATAAGGGATGTGTTTAAGTAGGTACTAATAATGCAATATTGCTCTTTTCGCTAACCATTATAATGAGTTAAACAGATATTCACATACATAAAATAATCCTTAAACAAAACAAAAGCGAAATGGCATAAACATAAAAGGTCCTTTGTAAGGGTCGTGTTCTGTCATTAACGAAGAACGAAAAGCTACTAAAAATATATGACTATTATATAGTTTGTAACTACTATGCGAGGATAGACGATTTAGTCGGTTTTGTTTTGAATATTTAATTACTGTTCTCAAACGGTGACTAGTTTGAGATATACGATGTCCATTAACGGCAATATAAAAACCGGTTTGTGGGAACTGGTTTCTGGTGATAGGTATCTGGATGGTAATCGGATTGAGTGGGGCCAAACTTTAAGTACTTATGTAATTGGAAATTTTATTAACATTGGAGGTTAATTTTAGTCAAGAAAATTTTTAAGTCTGGACTTTCAATATCAATTTCGTTTATTTACTTTTTCAATTTTAAGATGCGGATGTGTCACCTGTTAAAAAGGGGTGTTAAAAAGGGTTCCATAAGTATTGAGAATTTAATAATAATGAAATTAACGTACTATAATAGTATCATATATTTCATTATTGAGTTTAAAACTTTGAAATGTTTAAAATTTTATAAAAATCCAAGCGATATGTTTTCTGTCATGGACTCACAAATACCCGAGCAAATAAATAAAGTACCTTTGGAACGAATAAAATAAAAAGTAGTTTATACTACTCAGTGACTTGTAAAGTACATAAGTGTACGCAAATTTCTATATATAGGTATACGTACATCCAGGTGATATTTTTTGGGGCATTGATTCCCAAATATTTAACAAATAAACAAAAGAACCAAACCTATATTATATAACATATAGAAGGACATAACTATATTATTTTCTTTTAATTTATATAACTAACTATGGTCTTAATAATTGTAAAGACCGGATTAGAGTCGCGTAACTAATAGCCACATCCCCTCATTTCAAAAATATATTTTTTCATAGTAGGAAGAGTTTTAGTGGATGTGGTCATTTTGTTATCATAATTGAAACTAAGTCGCCTTTACTTCCTAAAGCGGCCTGTTCTTCGGGATTTAATTTGAGTGTCTATTCTCCATTACTTGGCTTGTTCATCAATGTTTTCTATGTCTCATAACACATTGTAGTATGTTAGGTATAGCTGTTTAGGTAGGTAGGTAGAGCTGTTTAGGTAGGTAGGTATAGGTGTTATTAGTTATAACAGAACTGCTCCCACCCTTTAATAAGAAATGTAATACAGACAAAGGCTAAGTTATGAAGGAACACCAACTTTACTAATTTCTTGCGATTGAATATTTCATCGCTCATCGCATGCTGATTGACGGTAACCCAATTCTCTAAAGTTGGAACAACGAAACCCTTTTAAAGCCTGACAGAACTAAATTCTATTCAGAAACTGTTTATATACATATTATATCAAAGTATTTAAACCAAGCTCTGTTCATGTAGAGACATGATATATAACTTGGTGTGAACATGTGCATATAATATTTGCCTGTGAAGTTTCCAGTTTTATATCTATGTATATATGTATGTATATGTTGAATATGATTTTTTTCACATTATACAATTTTTTAATGCCTCGTTTTTTCAGTGGTGGCAAGCGCGAGTGCTTATCAAGTGTTCCTGGGTCTTAGACCCGTGTTAGGGAAAGTATTAAGTTTTGCTAAATTGAAATTCCGGTAGCACGGAGTTTGAGAGTATTCCATGGTGAGACGTATAACAATACTGGTAAAACGTGAAAGTCTACTACACTCTTCTGCCTACCCTTCCGGGTTATAGGCGGGTGTCATGTCATATCATTATTAACGAAGTCTGTTTGCTTACTTAAGAGTATGTAGATGATACGTTTTTGCTAGTGAGTCCTCAATAAAAATATAATTAAACTTAGCCGTGAACTGCAACAGTTTTTATAGGAGCATTTCAATCCCAGCCGTGAACTGCAACAGTTTTAATAGGAGCATTTCAATCCCTTTCCAATAATACCTGTAGCCCCAATTTTAAAACGAGTATCATATATAGTAGGTCTTTACGTTTAAATCACCTGTTGTACATTCCAGAAAATTTTACGATATCAGCAGAAAACTCCACGCCTATTTAGTTTTCAATGCTCAAAAATGGAACGAACACGGCTGATGTCAGCTACCAGATTTCAGAAAATGATGTTGTCCAATTGGATCATGTGTCGTAATGTATTCGATGCTGGGTTGTAGCAACATATTGTGACTCGTCGTACTTCAAAAGGCCCTGTTAAAACGAATCTTACAAATTCTCTATGCCGCCAAGAGACTTACCGTTTCACTTTGTACACGAAAGAGCCGCGTCAAAGATAATTTGACAGCTGCCTTTAAAAATGCCATAGTTAATTATCATGCTTTTAATAGCCGTGTTGAAGGTTTGCGAAATCTAGTCTAAAATTCTTGGGGACAACTTATTCAAATATGGTAAGCGAGAGTCAGAAATACAGCACGACTTAAAATTTTCTACAGTTATGTGTTAGGACGTGTGAACTCCGTCAACTTGTAATTGGACGGAATGGTCAACAATGGTTTTAATAATTTCCGAGAAAAGACCCATGTTTAATACTGATATAATTAAAGCTTTGATAATGTTCAGATTTATTCCAAATCGTAAATGAAAGTACATATGACTTCTACATATCCATAATTTTATTTATTGACAGTAATTTTATTTAATTTTATTGATTGATTTATCTAAAAGAGAATTTAATTAACTTGTCACTTCGCGAAGTGTCGCTAGCTAGTTCATAGAAAGTAAACTTTATAAAGTTTCGAAATTGTTCATCCCAACTACAGTAATTTACTACAAAGTCAAAGTGAAAGTTGTAAAAGACAAACAAGCGGAGTAAAGATTGAGCGACGTTATCTCGCCAGCTAGTAAAATTAAAGTTCATTAAAATTTTACGAATATACGCCAAGATTACCGTCGTAAAGCCACTTTACGGTTGGAATTATCCTTTGGGTTAGCTTTCACGTTAATTGAGGCCAAGAGTCGCACAGTGTCCCTCTGCGCCGATTTTCCTTGTATAAAGGCGCTTAACTGAAGTTAGTTTTCTGATAAGAATTCATGACGTAGACACAAACAAATATAAATTGATATATGACTATTATTTTTGTGTTATATTTGTATATACACATGTATATATATATTTGGCCTTTCTTATTTTTTAATATTTTTTCGTCAAGTATTGATTTATTAATTGATTAATATGTACATATATTGGTATTTAATCTTCTTTTTTATAAATTCATTTCTTTCTCTCGCTCTGTGCAAAGATATTAAATAAACTCTTGTTCTCGCAAAAATATATTTTGTGTTAATGCAAATGTGCTCTTTTGTGTAATTCTAATGAATGGACAACATTTATTGTCCACCGCTACTCCGCGCTCAACTTGACTGTAAAAGCTAAAAAACTTTATTTAACCACGTACAGCAGTAACAATTTCTATGCGATTTAGCAAATAAAATCCTTAACATTTTTATGCTAGATTTAATTTCAGTTTCAACTGTCAACATCAATTCTTTTACCTCTCCACTTCTGGGCCCATTTTTTTTTAACAGATTGAGACGGGCCATACTTTGCCACGCTGGCCAAACGCAACTTGGAAGACGTCATACGCCTTAGAGAACATTATGGAAAACACTAATCTGTAGGTTTCCTTAATATGTTTTCCTTTCCCGTCATAGAAGTTAATACTGAATCATTAAAACCCACGCTTTGCTCCTAATTATGTACAGAATCTTTGCCCTTCAGTTGGTGTGGGTGGAAGGTTGAGTTCTAAACCGCTAGATTAT
>DWMG01002350.1:0-13406 GCA_018244855.1 Elbella merops
CTTCCTCTGTATGAAGCGTCAAATCATCACTGTACATATTCGATCTACCCGTCTCAGCGTTAATTACTTTCCATACTACTTTTATTTTATTATTGGAGGATTGTATCTTGTTACGTGTCTATCGATAATACCAACAGGTAGATGTGCTATCGAAAATAAATTGAGCAACTCGTTTATAATATCACGTTTAACAAAAGGATTATGTCCATTAAATATTTAATTGAACATCCTCATTTTGTTAAAGAGAACATATTTTTATAGTTAATAACAACCTTTTTTACCTGTTGTTCTTCAATGTAGGTCGCAAGTATCTGGAAATAAAATATTTACATTAAACATTAAATTATTGTATTACTAAGATTATTTACATTAAAATATTGTATTACTAAGATTAACTTATTTTGAGCAGATTTGTAAATGTGCTGATTGGAAGAAAATGTGTAAATAGTGAAATAGGTGAACTTTGACACTTATTTATACATATATGTATGTATAATGATAACAATATAATTATATCAAGTCTTACTATAAACTATTATTATATACCACATTATGGACAATTTAGCGGTCGAAAAACGTAGACGGCGAATTTTAGAAATCGGACCAGCAATGAGCACGTCAACAAGACTTCAAGACGAGTAGACTACTCAAATCAGTAAATACCACGTACAATGGATTCTCTTATACAGCCTAATCACGATCTTACTTGGCCTTTTATTACAACGACAATAGATGGTAAACAGCTAAAAAAACTTTGCAGATAATGCAAATTTAGGATGACGCTCTTTACAAAAACCAGACTTGAAAATAAAAAAGTCATTATTGTGATACGATATAGGTCTAAATCCGTATACAAAAAAGTGAAAAGTGTATCGGGGAAGGCTCGATAAAGCCTTCAACGAAACGAAATTCCCTGCAGAGCTGTCGTCACAAATCCGATCGAGCGTCATCCGATTCGTACCGAAACAGATTCTTTAAAAGAGTCGAATATATTCACAGTAGCCTAGATTCAACTTCCATGAGTCATTTCCTATTTCATTATTATTTTATTATACTATTCAGGGCCCATTTGGCACGAGTATCGTGGCGTTTGATGCCCAGATATTTTCTACTTCATTTTATGTGAGGAATCTAATTACGAGTAGTTAGTTATCTGTTTTCGTGTATGAGTGTTGTGTTTGGATGTTCGTATATTTTCTCCGTGCTTCGATGCTTTTTACACCGAAATACACCAGAGGATGCTGGTAAATCTGTTTTCGTTGCAACCTTCGGTACGATACATAAAGTTTGGATCTCCTTCGACATGTAGAGGAGACTCCCACGAGATAAGGACTTAAAGCTAATTCGTGACATTTCAGAAATCTATGCACCAACCAAACCAACGCGCAAAATACTTACACGGCTGTACAGCAGCAGAGGAATATACTAGTCATTGCAGGCGAAAAAATAACAAAAGATTTTAACCCTCAAAACAGCTAGATTCTGAAAGGAAATCCTTAACAAAAGATACCAAATATTAACTTTGAAAACAAACCTTTCATTGAGAATGGGGAAGTTAAACCAACAATATTTTTCTTATAACATCACATGTCGATATCTGTGGACGCCGCGTTATTATTCATAAATATAGGACTATAGACAACAATAATCCGATTTTGTTAAAAGTAGCTCAATTAAACAGAATTATCAATTCTCAGTAGATTTAATTTTGAAACGAGTTATAGTAAAATTCAATTGCTTGGCATTTGGTATTGGGCCACCAGTTATTAACAGCTAAGCTGAAATGGACAAGTATTATCAGCTCATTAAATTTTAGGATATTTATATTTACCCTAATCTATATTATGTCTATGATTCGTATTTTTTATGATATATTTTAGGCAGCACCCTTAAGTCTTAGGTAATTCGAAATTTAACCCATTTAATGCATCTTACATCATTTAACCCGTTTACTTGCTACGAGTATGTTACAACAGAACAAAACAACAAAAAATCAAAAATTCCCACGCTAGTTGCTTGCAGCTGAAACATGCAACAATTTTCTTTTATGTCCTAGGTGTTACAGACCAAATCCTGAGACACACCCGACTTTACAAAATTGTGGATGTTCTTGATGTTTGTGAGTAATATCATTAGCTACGATGGTAAGAGGGAACGATTGACTACTTCCGTCATACTCTCTAAGGCGCGTGTAACCCAACCTGCACTACGAGTAAGAGAGATTGGCAGACTGTGGCCTTAACTCTTCTCAATGTAATAACAGAATCGAGTGAAAGAGTAAAAGGATGGATGGTGGTAACGATGAACTGAAGTAAAATAAATTTAGTAAATAACAAAAGGTCCCGCAATCAGAAGGTATAAAAACAAAAAATAGTTTCGGCACAAGCGAATAAGCAACATACGCGAGGCGCCATAAAACAATACGTAAAACAGAAGCACCTTAATGCAGCTTTCGTAGTAATACCAATGAATGTTTTATGTTACGTAGGCCGCAATGTGAGAAACATAGATGAATGAAGACACAGAGGCACAAATTTTGTTCCGGATTTATTACTGTACAAGAAGCTTTCGTCGACTTTGTATAGTTAACCAGAAATGTGCAGAAGTATATTAACATAGTTGGCCCTGTCGTAAACTGGGTTTATGATAGTCTTTTGAATTCCTACCCCGGATAATATTTATATGAACTTTGCAGATATATTAGAGACACTGTATCCATGTTTATCACCTGTCTAATTACAAAAGTACAAGCTGTATCGAGCATGGGATCAAATTGCCATTGCCTGAAGATTGCCTCACCTTGAAAGTTGCGAGGTGGTGACAAATATAGTTATCAATAGAACGTTGTTATGTCTCGGCACTTCTGCACACTCGTTGATACGTAAAGACGAAACGACGCTCATTTTTCCGTTAGAGTATTCGGAATGTACGCTTTACGGGTTCGTCTCGAAGCCTCGCCGTCCGACCCTCACCTAGCTGTTTACTGGATGGCTGCTCTTAAAAGTATATTACTTTCATATGTTTTCAATACTGATTGTATATTCAGTTCTCATAGGTAATCTAATTGTAAACTCATCCAATTTTTATACTTGGCATCACGCTTATATTTCCCGGAAGGGTTAGGCAGTGGAGTGTAGTAAATCCACGTTTAAACAGTATATTAGTACGTTTATACAAACCAATTAACACTGTGAACGATGTTCGTAATGTCAGACTTTTTAAGAACACAATACATAGTAGAAGTTTTTTACTGTAATTTTGATTTGCCCGTTTGTCCTGTGATTGGTAAACCTGACTGTTGATCCAGAGGTAGTGGGTTTGATCCCCACCCAGGACTAATATTTGTGTAATTAGCATAGGTATTTGTTCTGATTCTGAGTGTAATAAATCTATATATGTACGTATAAATTAATGTGTATATACATATGTAGTTTAACAGCCATTTGGTTACCATTACAATGTGAAGATGTCTCAAGATATTTATTTGCATATTTATTATACAAATGAACATTATTTAACACCACTCCGCCATTTAGTAGTGATTACAAGTTATATCACGCAAAATCATAGCGATTTGGGAAGCCTTTTGCCTAGAGCAACGATAATATCCACCCATTGTCTTAAATGTTGATATAAAGGAAGTATTTCAGGTCCGGAAAACATTTTGGTAAGCGAAAGGTCCAAATTACATTTCGGATATTTTCGTAGTTCAAATAAACATACATACGAGAGATCCGTGAATCAAATTACTATCAATTACATACAATGTTAAAATTACATTTATTGAAGAATTTATTTCTTCTATTTGTAATTTAATTATTGCGTAAATTTATTTAATGTTAATAAGAATTACATCGTCATAGTCACATAGTCTTTTGTGTAAGCTTTTATGCATTTACATATGTACCTATATAGAAGAAGCATGCCATGTCGTTGCTCTCTACTTACCCCATAAGAATCCTGGCGTGTTATTAGTAATAATAACTATTTTTATTGTTTAAAATAATCAGCATAGCCTGGACACTTTCAATTCTACTTAACATCGTGCTAAAGAAACTAAATTATCAACGATTTTGACGTACCCATATTCCACGACCTTTTTGGTGTACCGGTCACCGCCCCGGTTTACCGCGTAACCGGTCACTGGATTTTTGATCGGCTGTTACACACGCACAAACACAAACAAGAGTTGTCCTTGTGCGCGTGTGTAAAGCTGTGTACTAAGTTGTATTATTTACTAATATACGATAATTTTGTAGATGTAAATTGTAGATACGATGTTGTGTAGTATTATGTAAAATTCTCTAGTTTTTTTTATTAGGAACTAATTAAATATTGTTTTATGTTGTGTAGTATTATCTTGTATAGTATTATTGCACAAGGCATGTTTCTTCTACTTCTTTATCGAGTACGGGAATAGCGAGTTACTGGTTGAAGCTTGTCATTCTGGGATTAAATTTGACAGAGATAAAATCTACAGGTTAAGCTGTTGTTAAAGTTCATCAATGTTCTTTTACGTGATAAAAGCGAGAACAGTTAAATTTTATTACAATGTGAAAAAGGTGTTCGAAATCAACCCTTTTTAAAAGGGTGAAGTTCATAAATAAAAGCGTTAATTGATTTCCGCCCGTAAAAGTCTATCAGCTTGTTTTCCCTTTCCTGCAAATGAGAAAACCTGAAGCTTATATCCTGATTCAGTTCGTTTTGACGCTAATTATATGATTCCTATGTGCCTGCTCGCTTCTTTTGACTTCGTGCGAAAACGTGGAGTGCAAATATAAAATGTAGAATGAGCTCCCTTTTGTATTGTTGCCTGAATACATTAATACATGACTCTTCAAAGAACACCCAAAAAGCTCTCCTTTAAAATTTATAACAAACAGGTCACTCCTCCAGTTGTACTAAATTTTCTATAGATGAAGGTGACCATTTACCATTAACAGGCCAGTTTGCCAATTTTCTAAACTTAATTTATTATAAAAAACCTAATACCTCTAGCCAGATTATTTCCAAAACATTTATATGTCTACCCTAATACAGGGTACCGAAATTCAAAGACGGAAGTCTCGTATGTAAAATGCCAAACGGCCCAGAGATCTTTATCGTGCAGAATTATTACGGAATAAACCTTATTCCTGCAGGACTCCGGCTATAGATCACTTAGCAAAATGAGCGGAATTGTATGCAGTGTTTGAAAATCTCGCTTTACTGTGTTAAATGGCAAGGGAACGTCCCAACGTACTATATGTACATTAATAACAGTTCTTAAACATCAATACATGTCTACTTTTTTGTATGCAATTTTATGATTTCAATTTAAGCTTTTAGGACTGATTATAGCACACATAGCAAATACATTTATATTGTAAAAAAACGTAATATTACTCCTGTTATCCCCAAACAGGTAAGCAGAAAAGTGCGGTACACTCCCACGTTTCAGTTACATTTACGTCCCACTATAGAATAGATGGCAAGCTTATTGTCATGCACCAGGCACAGATTCAGACTTTGAGCTACTGTAAGAAAGAGTTTCAAGTTGAAAGAGCTTCAAGATAGAAAAGTCCAATAGTACCCGACCCGGATGTCAAACCCAAAACCTCTCGATCGGTAGTCACGCTTGGAAAAAATTGACTAGCGAGGATGTCTGTCAGTCAGTCATGGAGTATATCAAATAATTTAGAAAAAAACTGGCAAATGTGGAAGTTTATACATAATTATAGTACTAGTAATTTATGTGGGTAATTCTAATTAAAGCGTGAAGGCAACATAAGAGAAGAGACAAAACAATTAGTTAATATACTGAGTTATTTAAAGGTTATGATATTTATAGTGTACATTACTTTGTCATTTTAATGAAGGCTTTTTTCTTTGTATTATATAACATTATTTAAAATTATTAGCTATAGCAACTACGTAGAAATATATCATTCCAATTTATATAAACTTATCAAATTTATATAAACTTATCAAATTTATATAAACTTATCAAATTTATATAAACTTATCAAAAATATATAAACTTATCAAATTTATATAAATAATATACGCAGCCTATGGTTGATTAATAACTGTGTTATAATTTAGAATGAGAGTGCTAGAGACCTAATTGGTACGGATTAAATTCCAAAACGTGCCGTAGCACAGAAATCAAGACCCGCGACTTTCGCGGTATAGTTAAACGTTGAGTACTAAGTTACTTACGAAAATTACGCTTGTGAATGGAACAGATTGTTTTGACGAGATTTTAGTTCAAACTGAAATTCACAATTCACCACTCAACAGTTGAACAACATCAACTGCTAAAAAGAGAGACTGAATTTATTACCCAGATACTGCATTTAGTAGTTTCATATCTTTTGTTCCTTGCGCACGGCGATGGGCTCACCACCTATTTCACAGTGGGACGTAAACATAACTGTAACAACTTTTTTTAATGCAGAAATAGGCTCGTTTGGCTGCAATCTCACCTGATGGAAAGCCAGATATAGCCTAGGATATAGCACGTTCGCCTAAAAAGTACCTATTCACTCACGTTTTGAATAATTCCTGGTTATACGATTCGGGAAAGATGCTTCGAAGGAAAGACACTTCAGGATCACAAGCGTGGTATTACGTTCTAGGTAATTCAGCTTAATTCTATATAATCGATTAGTATCTGGTACCTGATAAACAGGAGCATATATGAAAATATGTACGAGTAATATATAAACAAAATATCAAATATTGGCGTTCATTTAATTACTTTATACTCAATGAAATTAGCTCAGTCCATAATTTCTCGATAAGTAGTTAAGTCTGAAATTAGTAGATACATAATTCCAATAATTTCCTCTAGTCCCCAAAGAAATTGTTTTATATTTCTCTTGCAATCAAACCTAACATAAACCCAAAAATATTTATAAAATATTTCCGACCTCTTTCCAATTTCCTGGACCACCACAATGTAAGAGCAGTTTTTAGATAACAGAAATCCGCTCACTCCATTCGCAGTGCAATCGCGTCTTCTTTATCGAAAGCCTTTGTTGGGTCCCCAATATGCGCCTCAAAGGCTCTTCGGTCCAGGACGTGACCGCCAGATTGTTCAAGGACAGACAATTACTAAGGACACACATTAGAAGATGTGTACGGCTGTTTTAATATTAAACAGACGATTTGTTGTTTTTAATTAACTAAGTCTAGAATATGCTACTCGTAGCTACCAATGTCTAGCTATCAACGACTTTTTTGTTACAAAGCTTTTTTATAACTAGCTCAAAATTGAAAAGCAGAATTTCTGATTTTTGTTTGAAAAGGATCCAGTGATTGTCCTACGGGAATCATATTTTGGGAGAACTCAAACTGGGGAAGAATACTTAATGCTGGTATTTTAGGTACTCCTTGACATTTGGAATTTGTTAATTAAAAATAGCTATGATCTCTTCTATTGAATAAACTGAATGACCTACGAAAAATCCGTGTAGCAAACACATTAAACCTTTTTAACGTAATTTAAGTTTCGCAGTGAAAGATAATTTTGTAGGTAACAGAAACTTCGCCCTAGTCATTCGAAACGCAATAGCGACCTCTTTATCGAAAGCCTTTGTTGATTCTCCTATTTACGAGTTAAAGGATGTATTGGGTCCGGAATGTGGCCGAAAGATTGGCTACGGATATCCAATTATGTGGAACTCACATGAAAAGATTGCCATAAGGATTTAAAAAAATGACAAATTACTTCATAATGGTGTTCAATGTCGTTTTGGAACTGAAGAAAGGAGGAGCAAATATTCTCCCAGAGGCATTCTATCTATGATTGAACGAAATAAAAACTGAAAAATCCGTATATTTGCTAAATTCTCAGAAAGTTGTAATTTAATAAATTTTGTGTTAAGAATTTTCCTAGTACCATAAAAAGGACTGTTTGCAGTTGTCTAAAGGTTGATTTCTCTGTTCACGGCACAATCCCTCTTTTTTATTTGTTGATGACCTTCATTTTATTCCCGTGTTTGCAGAGTCAAAAATAGTATTAAATGTACGAGTACTATGGTGTATAATGTATAAACATCCTCACCATGATCATCATAGTAAACCCTATTTCCGTTCTACTGCTAGACACTGGCTTCGTCTCAACATAAGAAATATTAAGGCTATAGTCCGCCACATTAGCCAAATGCAGGCTGGCCGACTAACAAACATTGTATTAAATGACTTGTTTACTCTTATAAATATACATGTATAGCAAATTCTATTTCTTTAATAATATAATTACATTGTAATTTTACTGTATAAAACTAATTACGATGACTAGTATTGTCAATCCTATACATATCCTACTGTTAAGGCAGTTGCAACGAAAATTCAGTGTAATACCAGACCAGTGTGCTTACAGAACTTTGTAAAAAAGACAGTATTTCCTCCTTTATAGAATACTAATTTCCTCATCGAGCACGCTATTGTTGATTCCCTTTACGATTCGATGAATGCGATGGGTCGAGGATGTTACCCGACGATTGTCTGCAGATATCCAATTATGGAGGACATATGTAACGAATTTGTCGAAGAATAATGGGTTATCGATTGTACACAAACTGATACAGCCTTTACATATAAACCTTTCTTTCTTCCAGTGTATTGTCTACGTATTTTTGTTACGAGCCCGCACATAGGATGCATGTAATGATAAGAGTTTATTCTCTGGTATTGTTATATTCTAAGTCCTTTCTTGACAGCTGTTTTGTATCTGGTTCAGTAGATAAGATTTTAATCTATGTAAACAAAAATCATTTTTCAAATTATTCGGGCTCGTTGTTAAAAGTGACCAGAAATCCTAACGTAATGGTAATAGTAAATAAATTAAATAACGAAATAGAATACAATAAGGTCGAGCTACATCGTCAGCAATATTTATAACGTGCTAACATTTACGTAACCTATTTCATCTCCATTCTTAGCATATGCAGTTAATATTTAATACCAATTTAAGCTCCTTACATATCCGTTTTACATATACCTTTTACATTACGTCCTATGCCTTTTACATATACCCATTTCGTCAAAGTTTCAGCAAGACAGACATATCAATTAGGCAAAACTCGTCACAACGCCATCTCAGTTCAGAAACAAAATTTCTCAATTATGATATGCACGTATTCTCAAAGTAAGTTATTTTTACCTGGAAAGGGCTCATCCTAATTACGTTCGCGGTGGGCACGACACATGTGATAAACATGCAACCAATTTTCCCCTCGGAATCCCTCAAATAATTTTCCCCGCATAATTTTCAACGAGTTCCCCGAGACCCCCGAGGACAGGGTGTTCCAAGGTTTATTACATAATAATGTAGACCGAAAATGGCCCTTTGTCTCTTATTTGCAAAGAAAAAAGGATAAGATATGACATTTGAATAAGGTTGGTTCCTTTGGAGGCCTAAGATCACAGTGATAAGGCTTCAATAGGCAAATTACTTTTGGAAAAGGGACTGGGAAAATGTATGATGACATCGTTCGCGAAGCGTCATTTTCCAAATAGCTTATGTGATCGACATTTCAAATCTCCAAGAACTACACAAAGGGTTAGAATTGTATTTCGATTGGGACTCCAAAAATAGCTGTTCGTAAAATCCATGGTAATAAAAAACACATTTTTTTTAGTATTTGGTTACCTAATTGTAACTTGCATCGATTCCTGGTCGCGATTCTAAGCACTTTTCCTGGAAAGGGGCCTACGCTCCTTTGGGAATTTTAGTGCATTCATACTATATAACTTACTCCACGACAAGTATCCTGTTGTGATTGTGTAATGTCCTTGGTGTACAATCATATATCCAAGGATCTTGACATATCTTGTGCGACCTTCAGTGGAGCTTTTACGAGTAAATAAAAACGCTAAGATCATAGGTATGTATATCGTCAAGGAAATTTGTTACAGTTTGTTCGAAGACAGATCTCCTGAAACTCAAGCACTTTATAGATTTTATTTTAAACTTAACACATCTAATCCAACTTTTCAATACTAAAGGAAACTCAGTGGATAAAAATTTGTTCAAATTTATTTTGTTCAAATTCAAGTATTAATTTGCGCCGTCACTATGTCAAAATAATTTAAAAAAATACGCTCTAAACAATCACAGTAATTTGCTTTTAATGCTAGCTTTAGGTGAGGCCTATATCCAGCAGTAGACTAAGACAGGATGTTGATGGTGAATGCTTGATTTTCCATGTTTAGTCCATGTTTAGTCCATGTTTAGTTATCAATTCGAAATTTTTACAAACGAACATTAAATTACGTTTTAACATAAACGTTCACGTTTCTGACAAAACACAATTTACCAGTTCTTCGACCTAGTAATACATCAAAATGTATTTAAGTAATATTCACTGAACGTCGACATTTGTGACCGAGTGAAATACTGGTAATGGGACCACGAAATGTCACTTATTGATATAATAGCGGTAAGTGGTGCAAAGTGGCAGGTTCAATGTGAGTTTTCGTCATGTAATTACTCAAGCGGATACATGTATTACAATATGTACATAGGAGTGGAAATATGCTCCCACGAATCACCTGTTAAATCCTACGTCCCACTATAGAATAGGAGTTGAGCCTATTACAAGAAAAATTTAAGTTAGAAAAATCTGATAGTACCAGACTCGGGAATCCAACCCAGGACCTCTCGATCAGCAGTCGCCCCTGCAACCACTCGGCCGATGAGGTAGCCCAATGCACTGTAGTTACTTTTACATACTTTACTGCAATATTACGTATTATTACTATTACGTATATCTAGTTTTAACACTACTAGCTTTAACCGCAGCGCTTTGTAGTCTATTCTGATGGTAGTATTGTGTAGACAAGGCGCGCGTTTGTTCACATGTAGTTGCGAGCAAAGGCTTAAAGTGACTATTGCCTAGACTTTGAATGTCAAATGCTCTTGTATTTGCATACTACACAACTTCTGTGTGACCCTTTGCACAGACTTTCCTCACTGCTTGGATCGGCTTGTTAAGCTAAGAAACCAGTTTAACGAAAGTTGGTCCAAGACTATTATAGTCTAGCAAGCCTGTCACCTCCCCTATAGTAAAATATCCATGATGGATTTCTACATAAAAAGGCAGACACTGAAATATGAGCCATTTACATATTAGTCCTACGGACATGGCGTGTAGGTCCTCAGGATTTAAGAGTTGATTAATCAATTCTGTACAATATTTTCTAACTCCTCAAAAAATTCCTTAGAATATTTTTTGTGATATACAATAGTACTTTCACTTGAAGTACAAAACAAAGCAATAAGTCGGTCATGGTCAGAGATGATAAGCAACGATTCATACAACTTTTATGCAATGATTCCTATAACATACTACAATCGGATATTTATAACCTGGAAGTATTCAAGACAAGAGAGAATAGGACTGCTTCCAGGTAAATGTGCTACATCTTGCAGATTAAAATTGAAGCCAAACGCGAGCCTATTGTCAAATAAAAAATAATATTATTATATTTCGCTCGACTTCTTTCATTTTTTTATGAAACTCACATTCGGTAGAAAAAGTAAGGGAACCTTTAATATCCTACTTGTTAACTTGTAATACACAGTTCGTATTTTTGTTAAATTTTTACTATTTTTTTAACAATAATCATCATCATCATCACCGTCAGCAATAATGATAATTTTAATAATAGACAATGTCAGGTACCAAACTTGTATTTTGTCTCTGTTCATGGAAAAGCTATTTATAGAAATAATTAGTACCTATACTCGTAATATGTCGTTAGCATAGTACATACATTCGTAAAAGAGATGTATGAAAGATGCGTTATGTGAAAGTGTGTTGGTGTTAAAATTAGAAAGCGCTTCCCTCGATAGTTCGAACCTGGAGAAAAAATACGAGACGAAAAAATTGCGAAGCAGATATACCTACAATGCAAAATTGATAAATACAGGTCCCAAGGGAGACAAAGACTGACTTATCTTAACCAAATAGGTCAGATATTAACTGGTGGTGGGGTGTAAAGTCGCGGAAACTGGCACGCATATATGAAAAGAGTGATAATTGTAGAAAAAGCATGTCCAGTATACAAGAATAGAGACAGTGGGCACCCCGTGCTCTTTGCCTACTTCGTAAGAGACCTGGAATGACAATATAATCGTTATAATTATAGTAAAGTGATTAGTTCGACATTCTTGCAAGACTATTTATAGTTACACAAAAGTATAAAGTTAAAAGAATCTTCAATTACATTAATTACAAGTGACACACGAAGACCTCCAATTTGTTTACGTAATTATAAACTTGTATAACTTTAAGTGGCAGGTTTCGGGCAACGACTCATTATTAAATACAATTAGTGGAATGAATACGTTAATTTCAGGCACATGTAATATGGTTTTCATTGTATTAATACTTTGTTTATTTAGTAACTATTTAAATATAACAAACTGAAAAATTTAAATCGATGTACCAACCATGCATACTAACTGAGCTCATTATTACCATCACCAACATCATCAACCTTCTATAACTCCAATGCTAGCCATAGGTGTCCTCTCAGAGTAAGACGGGCTAAGATTATAGTCTGCAAGCTAAGTACGG
The DNA here is from genome assembly GCA_018244855.1 of Elbella merops. Taxonomy (NCBI): domain Eukaryota; kingdom Metazoa; phylum Arthropoda; class Insecta; order Lepidoptera; family Hesperiidae; genus Elbella; species Elbella merops. Next base: position 12,573 of record DWMG01002350.1, read on the forward strand.
GTTACTTAAGGTCAAAATTCATTAAAAACATCATAGTGATTATTCAAGTGGACTTTAGTCTCGTGGAGAACAAATATTTCCACGACAATTAAGTGACACGAAAACGTAATTATACCGCTGAAAGAAATATGTTTCAAGTTAAATGACAAAAGATATGTTTGATACAATAATTGTGACATTAAAGCTAGCGTGTCACACGCCCAAAGCGTCATGACGTTAGCTGCCGACTTGCGTCAAAACCAGGGCGATAGAGTGCCCAAATCAAAATAAATATTCAAGAAAATCAGACCTTACATTGTAATTGTTTATGTAACCTAACTGATCCGTTGATCCAATTGTTAGTGAACCTGACTACTGAGCCGGGATCCGTGGACTACATTCCCACAGACAATATTTTTGTGTTAACTGCAAGTTTGGATGTCTATCCCGTTAAAGGATTTGGTGTGAAGATATAATAAAGATAATTACTTCAGGTTTATTGGGGTACATTCGGTGTAATCTTAAGATATATCCCTACTCTTTTTTGTCTTTACGTAAAGTACCGTCTTAAGGTACGCGGTATCATCAACCTTGACACCACAAATTATACAATATTTTATTTTTAAAATAATAATATACATAAGAGAGCAGTTAAATATTTGTAGATTTACAGACATGAAATACTTACTCGTAGACATATATTTTAAACTTTTTTCTCTCCGCCTGCTCTACACTTGGAATGACAGTACAATAATAATCGTGAAGCGTGAATTCATTTGTGTCATCGCGTGTAGATTTGATAGACATGTAGCTGATATGAATACAAAATCAGGGAGCCGTGAGTACCATAGAGGG
>DWMG01002351.1:0-13405 GCA_018244855.1 Elbella merops
AATGTCTTTCCAGTACGTTCTAGGTCGTTTTCATTGGGTTAATATGAAAATTAATCGCGCTGTCTCTGCGGATGAGACGCATTCACACAAAAGTTCATAAAAGCAGTGTTTACTTTAAGCAGCGATAGTATAAGTATAAAGGTGACACTTTAAGCCATTTGCCTCATCATACTCAGACCGTCACCGTACACTGGACACCGTACGCTGGACAAAGCCTCTTTAATAGCATGCCACAGATATAAGATATTTGATTTATAATTACACTAATTAGAGTTTCAAAAAAACAATGATTTCAATTTGAACTGCTGTGTATATTATATTGTTAATTAAATCAAAAAAAAAATTAAAAATTGATATTTATTTTCAACATTGTTCGATCTCATAATATTACATTTAACTATGATTAATATTATACATACTAATATTACTCGCACATATAAAGCTGAAAAGTTTGTTTGGTTGACTGTGCTAATCTCAGAAACTACTGGTTCGAAATGAATAATTGTGCTTGTGCTGGATAGTCGTACGACTAATAAGTGCGAAGCATCAATAAAAAATGTTGCAAAAACGGCAAAATTATTCATTTTCAGAGCTCCCGTTGCGTGCGATGCGTAAAACCATGTATGGCGGAATTGCTCCCCTTTAAAAGTTCTAAAAAAGAGCATGTGTAATCTAATCTACTAAATTTTAAGGTTGATTCACTATAATATTTTTATAGCAGTCAAATTTGTTATAAAATAATGCATCATTTGCAAAGGTGTTTTTATTAACATGATATTAATCCTTACCTAAAACATATTTTAAAAGTAATGTACTAAGTAATAATCTTAAATAATACTGTTCAAGTAATGGAGCTTATATTTGTGTGTTTTTTACTCCGATTAATACGGGTGAAACTGCCATCACACCTATTTATATCGTAACTACATATATATCATTTAAGACTATATTAAGTAATAATTGTAGTGGCGATTTTATATTTGATAAAATAACAAAATATAAAATCTTATCAACCGAACTTGCCGAACTGATTGTATGACCACCTGTAGAAGGACAGTACGTTCAAATGAACCCAGCAGTCGTGCGGATTTATTAAAGTACAAAGTACTTATCGTTTCACATAAAAGGTTTTGCTTTAGTACAATAAATGGATGCCGTGACTTTCATTTGAACACGAATATTTATTGTTTTGTAGAAAAAAGCTTTTTCCTGTCTTCGTTAACGTCACAGTTTGACAAGCACAGTATCGCATCCACCTCTTACGTAGACACGTATATATACCGTACGTTCTCAACAACAACAGACACCGAAAAAACGAGTAGAAGTATAACGTTTCTTCATTTATTTTGATGACAGAAAACGAAGGTGAATGACTCAGATCAAATTTAATGATACCGTTATAATGTATAGCTTTATTGGAAAAATGGGTACAATTTTATTGCAAGTCACGAAACAATCTTGAAATCGTTGTTTTTTTAAATTGGATATCTTTAGGTACCTTAATACTTTAGGTAAAATACAGGTACGATATTTTTACGATACGATATTATATAAATTTTACGTTATTCGATGTTTTCTTTGATATCCTAATTTTTGTGCACTCTGTAAATTATTCAGCGATGTCAAATAAATTGATGTCTTGTATTTGAACTTTGGCACACGCTAACCCTGGGGATAAAGGTCATGTGCGACAGCAGGGACAGAAATAAAGCCTGAGAATACAGTAAGTGCTTGTTAACTATTTAAAATTATTCTCACTTAAATATAAGACAGCACGGGATTACAACTACACCTATATTTATTTGTCTGAACATAGTTCCTGCCAATTATACTTGACCACATATAACTACATATGCACCACGACTTTATTCCATAAAAATGTCAGACAATGGTTTAATAAAGTTTCGCGTAGGTACTAATACCAGTTATGCCAAAGTTATGCCAAAAATACAAAAATACAAATTTTGTTTTTACGTATCGGCCGATAACATAAATACCTTTCGGTGAAAATACGTAAATAAACAGTACCGACTAATTTGTTTGATGGAGAAGTTATCCAAATTGACAACATTTGCCGGCTGCCAACGATATCCATTTATCTTAATTCCGTCTAAATAATATGGTATTGTCATTGAATCTTTATTTAAGCTTAACGTAATAATATTATTCAAACAAAGTTCCAAGAGACTGTATTTTTATTGTTATCTCTTTTGGACACGAGCAACTCTGCAGTAATATGATTTCTATCGGACCGTTTGTTTATCCAATTCTCGCTGGATGAAAACATTGTTAATTCTCATGTTGTATGAACAATTTATATATATTGTAGATACTCGTATGCATGTATAAATTCCTATTCACGCACAGTACAGGTTTTGTTAAATAACCAGCGGAATGTAGTAGTATATTAATGATTTAATAGTTAATTTCGTTCATTTATCTCAGATCAGCAACACGAACATTGCTTCTAACGTTTCTGTTTATAATATTTAATATTTCCTTTTTACACCTGCCATGTTTTATATCCTAGAAGTATATGGAAGTAAAATTTATTTATTTGGACCTTAAATTACCATAATTATAAACGTACGAGCTTAACACACGAATATTTTTCGGGATGGCCCGAATATTTTCAGAACTTTACGAGGTTCTTAATCATGATCTCCCGCGGATCGCAGCGAGGTCGCGGCGCAGTCTTTCTGGCTGTCCCGAAAACCATACTTGAATTAGGCCAGTATCTATATAATAATGTCTATAAGCACTTACGAGACTTAAAACTTAAGTTGCTGCTTAAGTTTAAGACTCAAACTTCTCATTACTACGTAACTTAAACTACCAATTTAAAAATATCCTTTCAGAAATACATTCATTGACTGCCTCGTTGGTCGAATGGTTGCAAGCACTATTACGGATTTGGACGTCCTGGGTTCAAATCCCGGGTCGGGTACTGTTGGATTTTTCTAATTTAGAATTTCTAGTGATTCGGAGTCTAGAATTGTGTCCGGTAAATGGCAATAGGCTCACCACCTATTACATGGGATTTGGGTCGTGGGAGATCATGGTCGTGGGAGTATATTACACTCCTCTGCTTACCCCTTCGGGGATTACAGGCTTGTTGTTACGTTTAAAAGTACATTCATTAAAATACCTTTTCGAATGCTAATCTGTGGCTAGAGAGTTAGTCTGGTTGTCGTGATCGATAATGCCAGCTTCAGTGCTAATGCATTACGTTCGAGTAATGTTATGCCCATTCCAATGGACTACATGAGAATTTAATGCATTTTGTATGGAACAGTTCTTCTATTTTTCATGACTATAAATCATAATTTTCTGACATGGACGGATAGTGTAATATTTTTCCATAATTAAGTTGTAAATTAATTTTTAATTACGCTATTACGTTATAAAAGCGCGACGTGGTGATTAAAACATTTATAGTTTTGGAATTATTTTATGTTATGCTATAGTTTCAAGTTAAGGAAATAGCTTACCCTTGGCATACACGGAGTGAGGTTGCAAAGCTTGCACGGTGACGCTGGTCGTATGCAACTCATCGGCTCTTAGTCGGAAGTGGAAGCACTCGGAGATGTTGGCGATACCTTCCTTTGATACTTCGACAGGCGTCGTACGACGTGCGCGGACGCCCCGGCAAGCGCGTTCTTGCGTCACACGAGCTACCAATTCGCGCTTTGTTGAAGATGGATCCAGCTGTACCGTATTGAAAATGTAATTAATTATGTATACAGTTTTTCATATCTTTATATAAAAAAAGAAGTGTGTGTTAATGTGTGTACATAAATAAATTAAAAAAAAACAGTAAAAACAAACTACACCACATAACACAGCTCATAAGCTTTCATATTCTATTACCAAAAAATATTATAGATAATTCCACCTGACTTCAGGCAATGTTACATGTGAGTACATTTTCGTAACTGAAAACATCAGTTTTCGGAATGTTCATCAACAACGTGTAACATCGTTCCACGTTTAGTTATTTGTCTCCCTTAAGAATGAGGTTAATAAAGCTATAGTATGCTATATTTTCCTCGTGTGGATTGACTCAATAGATACATAATAAGCCTTAGGTAACTTTAATGTGTGTAGGTTTCCTCACATACTCGTACATACATTTGAAGGCATTCGAATACCTAGCTATGTAAAAAACCTATCTAAAAGGAGTATTTACTTAATTCACTTTTTGATATGATGATGATATTCTCTGTTTTGGTATGATGTGACATATTGTCTAAAAATCAAACAATTAAAGTAAGTGCGGTAGGCCAAGTGGTTATAAACACACCTGTTAGGTACTTGAGGACCGCGTATCCAATATCGTATCGCTTGGCCGAAGAATTTCGAATATATCTACCGAAACGTTCTTACGGAAAAAACGTATTGCACATGTTTTGGTTCGGCTACCCTTGATATATTTGAAATATGATTGTGAAGCAAACATGTTTATTAAGCGAGTTTGTCTACCGCGCACGTACGTACACGTTTATTGTTCTGTATACACTTTATAGACATCGTCTGGACTTAGCGTCGTATCTAATTCAACGTCAGAGCTTCTATTTAAATAGGTCTTATCAAATATACTACTGTTCTAAATTTAAACATATTAAATTACATATGAGTTTGTTTCCGTCAATAGTAACGTTATTATAGCATCAATATGGGGTTTATTGAAAACGATACTGATTATTTTGATTCCTTGTCTATACTACGGTTCACGAACTATACTCAAAACTTACACGCTGAGAGGTATTTATATTTAGCATTATGTGTGAAATAATTAGCATTAAAAAATCACTCTTGCAAGTTAATCAGCGGCTCAATTATTTCCCTATTTCTTTTCAAACGCCATAAATATATGTATACATCTTACCCCCCTTTTAAAGATTTTTTAAATGACAAATGTCAAAGCTTGCAGTGACGCCACAGTCGGTTGACATAAATATCATAACATAAAACTAAATCATCATATTTGCGTACACATTTTATAACTAGCTTCCTTCAACTTGGAGCTCTTACTAACTTTTCAAATCATATTGGAAAAAAATATTTCAGGTACGCTAACATTTGTAATCTTTTGTTACAGTTATTTCAGTTTTAAACCTTGGAAAGTTCTACGAGAACGTTGTTTGGACAAATATTTTTATTGTTTTATCAATCTAAAAGCTTTCTACTGTATCTCAAAAGGTTTGTTTTGGTTGTATTGCTTGGCTGCAGCACGAACGTAAGCTGTTGTTAGATAATAAACACATTAAGCAAACAAATATAAGAAATATCAGGAAGAGGGTCACGAAAAAGGTTAGGAAAAAGGTTAGGAAGACATTATTTTTCCTAATCTCGACAATTGCTTAGGAAATACTGCAAACACCATTGTTATTGTACGTTGCCATATATCCTCCACTTACAATTTACTGATAATGTTGACAAATTCAGTACGATCGGCAATAACTGCAAATATGAACTTTAAGGCAAACTAAAATGCTCTTAGCAGCTGGGACTGTTCAGTTTTGATGACAAAACTTGAGGCGTTATGTAAGACGTACCTTAAGACCCCGAGCTTCTATGACGGTAACGGTCAAACGATGGAGATTTTCATTGTAAAGCAACGATACTTGAATCTCGCCAAGGTCCGATGGTAGTTCTTGTATTTCCTGCATAAAACACAATTATTTTAAATGACAAAGTTCTAGCGTTTTGTAAATAAACCAACGTATTTGTGAAAACAACTTATATTTAAAACTGTCATAGAGTGACATTTGTATTTTCACAAGCTTTCGGGTTTAGTAATGAAATACATCCGTAGTATAAAAGTCATAATCAAAAATGTTGTTTATATCAAAAGATTCGATTGATACCTGCAAATTAAAAAACTTTGTTCGTAATAAGAATGAATTGTTATCGAGATAAGCGATTCCAGTGACACAGATCACTGGAATCGCTTATCTGTGATCTGTGGTTTTGTGAAACGAAATAAAATAATTTGAGATACCATTTAGAATGGGAACACTAATTTCTAAAATGGATAAAATGATAGAAATAGTTAATAATAAATAGAAAGAATAAAACGATAATTACTAGAATGATATCCAAGAAACCTATAAAACACGTTTTTGTCAATAAAGTACAAAAAATATCACAAGAATATTAAACTCATTAAAACAAACCAAATCAGATCTACTATACCTTCTCGACATCCAGTTTGTACAGCTGTGGTTCCTCATCAGGGGCGACAGCTTCCAGCTCAATCAGGGGGAGGATGACGTGACCAACCAACTGCTTGCTGCGGCCGACGCGCCCGCCGTCCATAACGGACAGCTTCAGGGTGAGACTTTCAAGCTTGCCAGGTGGTATCTGATTAACAAGATATTGGTAACAGTGGAAACAGGGAACACAGGGCACAGAATAATTAAAATGGATTTATACAAACCAACATAGGAATTGACAAATGAAATATTGTCTGTAACTATTTTTGTGAAATATAAGACCTGGAATACTTTATTCTAATCTTAAATGTATTCATTCTACAAACATACTAAGTACTATTACAATTTTCATCAATCCTTTTATCGTTTCACCGTGTGTCCTCTCAGAATGAGAAGGGTTTAAGCCCACAATATGTCAACCTGCTAATCGCGAGTAGGCGTACCGTAGAGAACATTACAAAAACTTTAAAGTGTGCGGTTTCCCTCAGAATGTTTTCCTTTACCGTTATATGAATTTATACTTAATCTTAAAACTCACACTCGAGGACTAACTACGTCTATTACTCTGCAGTTACAGGAGCTTTCGCTTACAACGTTGGCCGCAACACTATTAAATACAAGACATACGAGAGATGAAACCAACAATCCCATTTTACTACTCCTTGAATCATACGAGATACAATCATGTATGAAATCAAGATTTAACTTCATCAAAATAAATGGAGTTACCGAAGTGAATATTACATTAGGTTACGCAAAGGTTACATTTGTATATTCGTGTATTATCCGAGCATGAAATTCTCAATTTCAGGAAGTTTTGAAGCAAAATAAATATCTTCTTAGAGGAGTACCTCGCTCTCCGATCAGATTGTTTTCGCACACGGAAAATACAGTAATTTCCCGAGATGTAATTAACTTCAATACGTGAATGGATGATGATACTGTTTTACTCGTTTTTCCTTTATTCCAAGTGTCATAAAAGGTATACGATCGTAATAAGTATAAAGATCGTAGCAGATGGAAATCTCTGCCTACCGCTATGGGAAGTGGGTGATAAAATATGTATGTATGAAGTAATAATAAGTGTTTTTTCCAAACAGTAGATAAAAGAAAACAATAAAAACGTAACATAACGTCTGTAATCCCAAAGAGGTAGGCAGGGGAGTGTAGTACACTCCCACGTTTCACCAGTTACATTTAAGTCCCACGAAATAGATGGTTAGCCTATACACCGGGCCCAGATCCATATTTCGAGTTCCTACTAGAAATTCTAAATTAGAAAAATCCAATAGTAACCGACCCGGGCTTTGAACCCAGGACCTCCCGATCGGCAGTCGCGCTTGCAACCACTCGACCAACGAGGCAGTCAAAATTCAAAATCACTTACTTGGTACACGAAGGTCTCGTCAAAGAACGGATTGCATGACTTCTTCTTCTGCTTTGTTTGCAGAACTCGTCTTTCATCGGGCATCAGTTGAATCCTATTTAAAAAAAAACATCGCATCAAAATTGACTTGTACTTATTACTAAAGATGTGAGTGCGCACTAAAGGTCGATGTGATAGATTGTCCTCATGACCTTTCTATGACTCCGCCTTGGGTAAGGTCTGGATAATTTATTAAAAAAATATTCCCACATATAACACGTAACATCACTCCTGTAATCCCCGAAGAGGTAGGCAGAGGAGTGTAGTACACTCCCACGTTTCACCAGTTACGTTTACGTCCCATGGAATAAGTGGTAAGCCTATTGCCCTACACCGAACACAGATCTAGACTCCTAGTCGCTACTAGAAATTCTAAATTAGAAAAATGCAATGGCACCCGACCCGGTATTTGAACCCAGGACCTCCCGATCGGCAGTCGCGCTTGCAACCACTCGACCAACGTGGCGGTTTCCATATGTATTTTCACAATACGTCAACATAATATTGAATAACAGTAGAACACTAATTAGTGTCCTCGTATAACTGAATGATACACGCTACATTAATTACTCGTTCCCAGATGTACATACATGTCGGTCTGCCGTTAGACTTAGTATGTAACTAGCAACGGAGCATATATTTAAGTGACGTTCTTTTATAACAATTTCCTTTGTTTTAAGTTTATATGTAATCGTCTTTACATGTGTTGTCATTGTATTGTGAAATTGGGATCCCACTGTGGGGCTGTAGTAATTTGCATGATATGCTGACGCTACTTTTCGATGTCCAAGGATAACTCTCTTAATTACCGAGGGATACATAAGATTTATTGTAACACGATGCTCCAGGGTTCAGTCAGGGAGATATAGATTTGTGTTAATTTATACATTTTCTAACACTTTGACAGTCATAGACGAAGTTAAATTGCTTTCATTTAAGGATAATCGGGATTGACTACACAAAATTACCCCGTAAAACTCATATACTCTGCCACCTAACTTCTTTAACAACCAAGCCAGCCAAATTTGTGACAGCGACCAGTGTTAATTAATTTTACACATTGAACTTTTATATATAATTTACTACGTTATATACAATAGGTATAGTATTTACGAAAAACCTAAAAACACGTCTGTAGTCTCTAAGGGGGTAAGCAGAGGAGTGTAGAACAGTCCCACGTTTTACCAGTTACATTTCCGTTCCACCATATAATTGGTTACGAGAATATTGTCATATATCGTGTACATATCCAGACACCATTAGAAAATTTAAGATAAAAAAATCCAATTATACCCGACCCGGGAAATTGAACCCGGGACCTCTCGGTCAGTAGTCGTGCTTGCGACCACACGATCAATGTGGCATACTTTGTTATATGTATATATTGTAACGGTAATCGTGAGCGATATATCTAATTTTTATAACATTTTTGTTAATTAAACATCACTATCCTCATTGAATTTGCAATAAATGCATTTTACTGTAAATGTTCTGGATATATATGGCAATGAAATAAAAATATTCCGCTTCATAGTATTTGTTTATCACAGATTTTACTTTAAGTTTCCACAAGTAATAAAAGTTAGCTGCTCCAGCGCTCTGAACTTTAGCTTTTACGCTTGTCCATTATCCTCTTTAATCGCTCAGCCGTTAAACCTTAAAATACTCCTCGTTTAACAAGTGTGAAACAAGTAAACGTAAAATATAAAGTAATTAGAGTTACAGTAGAAACATTTCTAATAGGCGAAGTGTATAAGTAGACTGCAGATGAAAATAAAATAACGGTGTTAAAGATTAACAACCCTCAATCTCGTGGGCGGAATCCTGATTACTGCTTATTTATGGTGAAGGGCATTTAGGGTGTTTTATTTTTATTTACTGAACCACCAATAGAATCACACACAATATTATAGCTATTTCATAAATATAAACTTATATCACAGTACAAGTGGGTAGATACGTATGAAAATTACAGGTACACACAGAATACTGCGGTACGTTGTGTTAATAAAACATTGAAAAGGACAATATACTAAAACATAATACGCAATAAAATTTTATTAAGAAGAAAAGCTAATAATTTTAATTTCAAGTAACGTAACTTCACGCCTGTAATGTCCGAACAGGTAGGCAGAGTAATGCAGAACACTCCCACTTTAACCGGTTACGTTTACGTCCCACTATGGAATAGGTGGTGAGCCTATTGCCATGCATCGGGCACATATCCAGACAGGGACTTTATATATGTATATATTTATAACACAACAATTTAGAATAAGATATATTTATTTAGTTGAGCAGAAAATGTGCCGTAAGTTTTTCTCCAAGTTTAATAATGAATTCTGGAATATGTCCAAATTATTGATAGATACGGCGGTAGAGGGAAGTGCTTCAGTATGTAGACGTGACCGACAGGAACGTGCAAAATACTGAAGACTGGTTGCCGTGGGTATACGGCATGTTAGTGTTTATTTTGGTTAGCTGCTCACTGCATGCAATATATCCAGACAAGAGCGTCTTGCGAAAGGAAACATGTAGTGACTAGCGACGATTGGAAACCGACGTCAGTTTGAAGTGCTTTAGTCGAAGGTTATAAGTGGATTTGTGATAGATCCCACTAGAGTTAAAAGCTAGATAGATAGAATAGGAAATATCACTTATTATAATGTAAAAAAACATAAAAAGCCTACCCCGTTCATGCTATATTATTCGCATGAGTGTACGCAATTTGTTCATGACAGTGCCAACCCGCTTTTAGCCATCTTAGTAGGGCAAAATCTCCACTCGTTTTGTTTTAAATGTATATCCGTATCCAAAATAGAAATTTAAATGTCACAATGATGTTAACCTGTGTGACATTTTCATATATACGAGTGAATTGGTATTTCCGCTTTCAGATTACGTGAAAATGTAATGAGTAAGTGCTGTAAGTACACGTAAAATTGTAGGGTTGCCGGCGTCGGCAATAACAGCGATATAATATAATCAGCTCATAGATTGGTTATGCCTAAAATTTTAACATTACCGCCTTGGAAAATGTATCATAGGACGCACTCCAGCTAGGTGGAGTGACAAATGTAATTAAATGGACTGGCAGTGGTTGAATTCGACGACCTGAAGATCGAGCTCAGTGGCGTGCTATTTAAAAGGCACATGTAAGTGCAGCAGTGAATAGGAGTCGGCTGATAATGATGATTTAATAGCAGTGATTGTAAGTTCCGTATAAAGGCTGACAAATACACGCTTCATATTATTGACATTATAGAAACAGAACTTTTTTTGTAAATTAGGATCATAACAGGATCACAATATGAGGGTAACGATCATATTAGCTTAGGTTAGGTTAGGTTATAACATAACATACAATTATAATGTAAAAATACATGATGTTTGCGGTCACAAGGTCTACTGTACACTGTCCGAGATGTGTGATAAGGCGCTCAGTATTTCAGTTCACGAATAACCTCCGCTTTTCGTATGGTAACAACGATAATGTTCCGGACACCACTGTAGCGGTATATATAATACACATATGGTTTGTTTTGCAAGGGACGTGACAAGCATATGACAAACAGAACACCGACGCTGTCTGTCAATATTTTCGCAGGTCATGTATTTCGTTTACTGGCGTAGTAGTCACTGGTTCTATAGACATTTGATTTAAAAGCGAATACGTGTGTATGAGGCTATTTGTGGTTTGTTCCATACTGATTTAATTATCGTGCGCGGAATGGTAAAATAATTCACGTTTACAAGTTATGTTTGTTTCCGCTGCGACGTAGTATACCTACCCATAGATCATGTGAGCATACTGTATCCAGGCCCGTTTCAATTCGATCCGTTTGTTTGTACTGTAATAACGCGCGTGTTTCATACCAAACGTATCATGATTGTGTCGTTAAAAGTGTCATGCTTAATATCGTCACAGCGTTCGTTCGATATAATTATGTATATTTAATATGGGAAATATAGTTTATATTAAATAGGTACGCTCAGCCCCGTGTATAAGGATTGTTCATGGAGACCGTAACCAAAGAATTATTATATTCTTTGGTTTTAACTTGTTTACTAAATTCACGAAAATAACCAAGCATGCTTGCTCGATTTCCATGAAATCATTATTACTCTTTGAGATAAAGTACACATGTTTAATGACGTCGGTTACTAAACAACGCGCGATACGCGAAAATAAATAAAATGTGTCACGTACACGCAATACACACGTAGTTCTAATATAACCATAAATCCATTTTCAATTACTACGGCGATGTTATATTCTTAGTACACAATTATTTATTCGTTTATTTTAAATTCCTCTATTCAAATTTAGCTGAAAGGATAATTTTACCTTGCACAGTAACCAATTAAATACTAAAGTTTAACAAGGAGAATTGTAAGTTCATTAAAATGCAATATGCTGATCACATGTGTTGTTATGCAAACGATGCACCCCGTTTTGCTCGCTTTTGTTCAATTGCACGGTAAATACGTGAACGTGTTGGAAATTACGAGTCTCGCAATGAACAAAAGACGAATTCGCTAGTAGATATACAGTATAATAATAACAAACGGCCTTTTTAAATAATAGAAGTGAAAAATGAAAATATAGTTAATGATTCTACGCACGGACTAAAATACTCTAAAAGTAATCAATTATCATAAAAATATACATATAAACTTAGACGAAACTTCAATGGAAAGAGTGATGATTTTAAAATTCAATGTTTAAGAAAAAGTAAGTAATGACTATATCATAATTACACACATTAGACTATACATTAATTCTATACACTGCATAAGTATTTAACGTTTTCAATACAACTGCGGGGACGATATTTTTCCTGTAAACCATACAAGAAATGTATCGTTATTTTTACTATTTGATATGTTTTATTTATATTGCTTCATTTAAACTATTGGGGATATTTCTTGTGCATAACTCATTACTCATGTATTATAGACCATAAAAGATATGAAGTATTTGCCAACCCTATCTATCGGACCGTTTAATTAGGTTAAAATTGTTTTACGCATCAAAGAGCTTGCGGAGTGCTCTGTGTCTGAAAATGATTGGCAGCCGTCCTTGTAACGTTGGGGCACTCATGGCCTGTATGGGTCTCATTAGCCTAGAGTGGACAGAATACTCATATACGAAATATCCTATATTTAAAGTTAGAACATATAATGTAGGATGTTACCATTTTTAACACGCTCTTATTATTAAATAATAATCCACATTTTTATTAAATTATGTTGACTGGAACTATGATTATAAATTTATCTTCAGACGTTAAACATTTACGGCCCTTTTCAATTACTTATTTAACATAACAATAACATTTCCAATAATGTAGTAGCATTTCCTACCTCATTTTCTACCTCCTACTTCATTCTATCTGTCGTAGGGACGACGGTTTCCCGACACGATATAGATACGTTAATATAAATCCTTTCAATTTACTTTTCTAGTTGCTGTTTGATGAACTAGGCCACCTCTCGTAACGTCATTCGCACAACTGTCAAAATCAGTCGATAATTGTGCAGTTTTGGAAATTAATCGCTCTAATTACTATTTGTAATTGATAGTTTCAATATGTGAGATGACAAAATGAAATGATTAAATATAATAACAGGTTATGTTGCGGGCTGTGATAGTTATATTAATATCAGACGTTTATAGAAAAGTATAATCCACGTGAAAGTTATATGTGCATATGAATAGTTAAAAGGTTATGAATTTGCATTACTTCTAAACGTGGAC
>DWMG01002352.1:0-13399 GCA_018244855.1 Elbella merops
AGCCTACTCCCATACACCGGGCACAGATCCAGACTTCGAGCCATTACTAGAAATTTCTAACAGAAAATCTACATAAGTTAGAAAAATTCAATAGTAGCCGGCCCCATTATTCGAACCTAGGTCCTCTCAATTAATATAGCACTTAGATTAGAACTATGTGGCAGTAACTGACACTGAATCCTATTTCTACAGTCCTATTTGAGATTGGTTTTGTTTCGAATTCTGATACTAACATAGTGGTTTCGAGTCTCACCTGCAAAAATATGTAAGAGATGGATACCAACACTAGTACTAAATTCAACGATCAAGTTGCTTAAGTAACAGGTATTTAAAAACGAATTTAGATATGTCTAATGCATATTTATTTGTTGTTAGTGAAACACAGCACAGATTCTCCTATTTTGGGACTATGGCTATATAAGAGTCGTCCCTAAACATTTATTAATGTATAATTAAATTTGCACCGCCTCGTTCCCCCAATAAGACACATGTACGTACAAAACGAGCGTATTATTCGCGAACAGCAACATTATCAGTGTCGAAACCGTAGTTCCGTAGATATGTCAACATCGGCATGTATGCGTCTTACCTCACGCTTGCTAAATATACATATAAGTGCCACTGAACATACGACCGTTTGTGGTGAGAGTTTTTTAAATATATCTTTTAAATACATAGATGGCGCCACGCCATAACTGAATCACAGTTTAAAAGTTTCTTAAGTACGGTACATTACCTAATATTTAACAAAATTAATTAATTAATTATTTTGCTTAATACACTCGTCTGCCTAACCCTTCGGGGATTACGGACGTGATGGTACGTTTATTTTACGTTTATTATTCGCTCTTTTTCTAACTGGTTACATGCCAATCTATCGGACTGTGTTCTGGGCTCGAATCCTGACTATGAGTAGTAATATATTTTTTATTTAATGTATTAATACACTTAAACTTTAACTCATCAATGTAATTATGAAGTAAAACGAACGAAAACAGATCTCATCTGGTAAACGAAATGCCCAGCACAGTAAACATCAAGTTCGTTTACCAGATTAGGTATGTATACGTATACTCCTGATATATGCTTATTTTATTACATAATACAATTAATTTATTACGACAGCACGCTATTTATTATAAATAACCCTTTATTAATACAATTAATAAATTTATTACACATATTTAAAAGAACTTTGTGTTATTCAACATAAACATGTTAAACATGAATAAATTTAAGTAAGTACCACGCTCGAAGTCGGCGAACGAACCGTAGACCTTCCTACCTCTTTCGCCACTAAGTTAGTTGACCTGTTGCAATCCCACCGCCCGATAACTACAGAGAGTAGGCGTCGGCCAAAATAACTGGAATAACATACAAATATCAAATAAGCCTAAGTACTGTGACCTCACATTAGATAATATTTTGCATTTTGTCAAGTTACATCCTTGATAAACATCATGTCAATTCATATAAAATATCATTATCAATGATTTCTAATGTGTGTTATGCTAGCTGTGTCCGCGACTTCGTACCCTACCACCTACCCACGCGCGTCGCATCGCGTTCAACTGACGCGCTTCCAGCCTAAGCTGAACCCTATTTCATCATTATTCATCATCAGCCTATCTCAGTCCACTGTTGGACATAGGCCTCCCCCAAAACAGGGTTTATACCCGTAATCTCCACGCTGGGCATGCGGATGGGAGATCGCAGGGCACAGCTTTTCTCTCCGCCGACGCTGCTGCCCGTCGGCGGCCAGGACATTTAGCCGTGCCTATTTAGGCTGCGCTATAGCGCAATCAGCCGGTCGCCAGAGCCTCGTCTGTTATAGTAGGGTGCACCACGTGCAGGTGAGGTTGACTTGGGCTCCTGAGATGGTGGTTGGGACCCCTTACACCCCGGTAATGTAATAGGCTCACTCCAATTCCATGGTGGGACGGGGAAAATAATAGATGGAAGTGAACTACACTTCTTTGTCTACCCCTTCGTTCTTGAAGTAAAAGTATCGAATCCTATATGAGATCGCTATAAGTCTGGGCAACAACATGGAACGTAAGCACAGTTTTCGCACTTTGTGGCTGCTGTAGTGGATTGAATAAATTACGCCTTTCCTTAATGTAAAATTAGTTATAAGTACCTAAATTACATAGGTAAATAATGGCCTTCTGGTAAGAGGGCTCTTCGGAGACTGCGTAGTCGTTCACTAATCCATTGATGAGTTATTCAGAGTTGCTTGTTCTCAAAAAATCCGCTAAAGTCTTCTCTACCTAAAGATACGACAATCATTTATTTGTAACGTCACAGTTGAATAAAATCTACAGCTCTTAAAGCTAACAGTCCTGCCTAGGACAAAGAAAAACAATAGGCGTAACTCAGGAATTCCAGCAAATTTAACAGCTGTTGCTCAGAGAATTAAAAAAGAAGTACATTTATACTTAAGGGTTCTATAATATTAATGAAATTCTCCATAATATTCGTGAAATCACACTTTGTGTTTAACGCGCGAATTAACCGTTGCGGAGGTTAAAGCGGTAACTTCAGTATTTGTGAATGGTACTGCAGTATACGATTGCAAGTATTAAAGCAATATGTGCAACTGCATTGGTTGAGCGCGTGATAGTTACCAAATGTTGCTCTGTGTTCACAAATGGTGATCACACAATGGTCACAAGTACAGTCCCAGTCATTTTCCTGTACAAATAAGGAGCGAGAAGGCGGTTATTGGATGAATAAGTACTTAGACCTTCTTTTCCTCTAAGGTAAAAGGTTTAGGATTAAATAAATTTATTTTAATAGAAAAAAAATATTTCATTTTATATGAGAAACAGATATACAATGTAAGATCCTTGCCTTTGGAAAATGAGTTTTATAAAAAAAACGTTATTGTTTATTACATAAGCCAGTTCATACTGCGCTTTGTGCTGTTGCTCAGAACTTGCTTCAATTAGAGTGCGAGCTAGTTATAAGTTCGGATATAGAGAAGTAATTCCTTACTCAAACGAATAATAGGTGGTCATGTGAATAGTTAGATCACTGTCACATCGTTAACATCAACGTCCTGTCTTAATCCATTGCTGGACTTGGTCTTCTCAAAGAGGGTTTTGTGTATAATCCCCAAATTGCAAATGCGGTGAGGGTTCATAAAGAAAAGCGTCTTTTGCCACAGCTGCTGCTTGTAGCGCCGCCAGGGTATTCAGATGTGCCTGGGTAGGCTGCGTTACAGTGGGTTCAGTCGGTCGCCAGAGCTTCTTCTTTGTATAGCAGGGTGCACCACGGGCAGGTGAGCTTGGAGCCTCTTACAGCTACTTCAGATACTTCACGAAATATAAAATATTTTAGTTAAATACCGTTAAAACAATTTGAACTGTCGTTTTTTAGCCCACTATCAGGACCGGTAGAAGTATTCGGTTGAATTTACGTTTCATGTTTCGGCATTCTTCCTTATAATTTTACATTATTTTACTAACAGGTCCGGCCAGCAATGGTATTAATTAAATACATGATAATGTACGATATCTGTAGAGATAAATAACGTGTATCAGGTGTTAGCCAGTTAAAATAATTCCAATCAGCGGTCCCCTTATTACTATCTGGACCGGATGGCCTAATCGGCTGCGTCTGCGGTTCATACTGTCACGCTCGTGCGACTAACTATGTATAAACATTTAAATTGTTGTAGTTACACTACCGAGCAAATATTATATAAACTGTGCCTAAAGTTTATGAGGAACTATTTTTTCACTGAGGTGTATGCGACGAATATATGTACATTTATTCGTGTATGGAGAGAGTTATAAAAATAGAAAAAGCAGGTGAGAGCTGTAAGGATCAAGACATATGTATGTATATTTAAATCCTTTTGCTCTCTACCTACTCCATAAGGCACTTGGCTGATGTCAGCACTTGGTTTCAGTAACTAGCGTTTATATTCCGCGAACACGTCCAAGTTATTTAAAAACAGGATATTTCTCCTCGGAAATTATGTCAGGGAGACAAATTTTGAGATTTTTTTTTAAATCGGTATATCCCACTTTCAACAAAAGTTGGTCTAGTGTAATAAAATAATGGCAAAACTAAATTTTTGAAATATGTTCCAATTTTCTTTTTGCTTTCCTTGAGATGTCTCTGTGAAATTATATATTCCTCGATACGTAAGTGTGCAGTGTGACCAGTAACGTCCATGCTGCACCCCGCCACGAGTGCCAACACGTATGTGACACCCGTAACGTACGCGTAAGGGTAAGGATCTTTAAAAACAGAACAGAGCCCTGTTGATTAAAAGAGTGCTAATCAGTTGAGCATCCTTACTGGCCCGCGTTAGTCCTCAGTCCCATCTGTTATCAATAGTCCAAGAGGTAATTCCTTAAATGTTGGAGGTTTTTGTGGTATCGCGACGAGTATCTCACGTACGATGGTCTGCGAATATAGTTGTGAGCGGAACGAGAGATTGATGATAATAACGACGATATTATTCAGAAACTGTATGGCTATTTTGTAGTAGGTTAAAATCAAGAAAAATGTAAACCATATTCTGAACCAAAATATATCCTTTGACAATGCTGGCTTACTCAGGGTTTAGCAGTTTATCTACCGTTAATTTGAATCACCTGATACAAATAGAATTTGTTAAATGAGTAACACGATGCCTGCAGCCTGATGTTATTTCGTTTATAATGAAATGTTTATTTAGTAAAGAAAACTTCTAATCACGACCAAGTTATGTTAAGTGGTAATTAAATTTCTTACCGTTCATTTTTATTTCACTAATTTTGCATAGAATTCTTTGCAAAAATATTTTCATGGATAAAAGCGTTTCGTAAAAGTCGCAAAGTACGTAGTGCTTACCGTGTGCTGATTGAGTAAAATAGAGTGCAAATAAATCGTCGACCGAGGCACTGGCGGAGGTGGCCGTTGATACAGCAGGCGCTTGCGTGGGCGGCTGCGCGTAGGGCTGCGGCTGCGCTAGCGGCGGCGCCGGCCCGCCGTAGTGCAGGCCGCTTGGGCCCGCCTCGACGAGCAGCTGCATATGCGATATGTCCACGAATTCGTCTCCGTCGCCGCGCCCGCCCAGCTCCTCGTCCTCCGGCCGACGCATAGCGATCACCGAGAGCATCGCACGAGCGCATCCCCGCACCACTCACACTGCACCACCATAGGCGGCTTAGCCGCTCTCACTCACACACCGGCACGCCTGCACGGTCACACTGCTTATCTTTCGACCGCCACCGGCGGATATTTCGTAAACTAACTTATTTCACCTAAAGTTCTACAGAAATTGACGTGATCACAGAATATTACGTTTAGGAAACTATGATTATGCAGCACGGCAATCACACTAAAGGTTTACGAGTGTCTACTGATAAATGAACACAGATTTTGCACGCGATGTGTGTCGTCGCGCGGAGAACGCCACATCCTCGACTGAGGCGCGCGCGAACAACGAGGGCGTGCAGCACGCCGCCCCCGTCCGCCGAGAGCGCGGCGCGGTCGAGGACCGCCGCGCGCCCTATCAATGGACGCCAGCCACCCGGTCGAGGTCGGCGTTCATTCACGACGGCTGCGTTAATGGCGTTCGGGCCGGGCGCCCTCGCTCAGCCGTCATCGCCCACGTGCGCGAGAAAATGGCGCGGCGTCGCGACGGCGAAGGGAGGCGCGCGAAAACCGCGGGGCGCGCGAGTGTAGTGATGGTGCGCGCGACCACCGTGGGCGCGGAGGCTCGCCGCGCGCTCGCACGTCAGCGCACGCCGCGCGCCCGCTCCGCGCGCCCGCTCCGCGCGCTCGCCACTTTCTCCGCGCTGAATCACGCTCCGCTTTGGTACGCTACGTGCCGTCGCCGATTCCCGGAGACCGTTTTGGTTATGCTACAATTAGCTGCGTGCCACGCGCTCCCGTGACGTCGATGGCCCGGACGAGATAGTTGGGAAGTTACGTAGTTCGGATAAATCATTGGCTTACACTAAAAATATCCACCTGGTCATTTTGTTTACGACGTAATCGGCGCTACGATGCACAGATATTGGAATGTATAATATTTCTGTATTTAATTACTGACGTTTACGATCGAGAATCATCGTTAATGATAATCATTCATAGAAAATACTAATAGTTTTATTATAAGCCGTTTCTAGATAATAACAATGTCAGAATCTCTATAAGAGCGTTGGTTATTAATAATCTGTAATAATTCATACGAGTTTATTAATACAATATAGTATAAAATATTTGATGTTCGTAAAATTGTCATTATTACGAGCTGTTGGTTTTATAGAGTAAGAGTCAATTATGATAAATATGGTTGCATCGATTTTTACCATAAGAAACATGTGGGTAGTGGTAAATAAGGTAGATCCCGGTTCGATCCTGAAGAGAAAATGAAGTTTCACGCACTCTAGACGGTGAATGCTTGAATAAATATTATAAACAAGGAAAAGTCACGAACTTCTTATGCGTCGCCATGGAAACCATGTGTTAATTCATGGCGCGAGCCGGCCAAATGTCAAAGTGTACGCGGTGGGCGCGCGGCGTGGGAGCCGAGGACGGGCTCCGACTGAAAATGATTCTAAAACTCCACCAAATTATGTTAAAGTATTTCCCTTAAGCTTATAATTTACCAAACAAGCTTATGAACGGTCCTTTATTCGATAATATTTCTAATTTATCTTTGTATCATAATTATATTCCCGAGATATTTTAATGGCGTTTGATTATTTCTAGTCTCGGATTAATGAAGTCAATTTAAATTATTATATGATGGTAACTATGCGTTACTAAAAGTGGAAATTTCTATGAAATTTAACTCTTTTAAGTATGTCTCTAGACTTGGAAATGGGTTTAAAATAGGAAATGTAACGTCACGCCTGTAATCCCCGAAAGGGTAAGCAGAGGAGTATAGAACACTCCCACGTTTCACCGGTTTCGTTTAAATCCCACATTGGAATAGGTGGTGAGTCTATTGTGAAACACCGGTATAGATCCAGAATTAAAGCCATTACTAGAAAAACTAACTCAGAAAAATCCTATAGACCAGACTGGTACGGGATTCGAACCCAGAATTGCACAATCAGCAGTCCCGCTTTGCAAATACTTGACTAACGACGCTGTCTAGAAGGTAGACAGCTTAAAATAGGAATTAGATAAATTTGTTCAAAAGAAGCAGGCAGAGGCAGTGGCTTAGAACTCAACCTCTCACTAGGGAAATTCCGGATTCAAATTCTTGCGTGCATTTCTGTAAAGACAAAAGGCATTTGACCCAGCAGGCCATTTTTGTAATTGCCTGCTATTCTCAAGTATTAAATACATTAATATATAATTAATTTATGAGCTATTAAAAAAAATACCTAGGTCAATTTTTCAACAACGATATTCTCAAAAAAACGTAACATCACGCCTGTAATCCCCGAAGGGTAGTCAGAGGAGTGTAGTACACTCCCACGTTTCACCAGTTACGTTTAAGTCCCATGGAATAGGTGGTGAGCCTATTGCCATACCCCGGGGATAATTCCAGACTCCGAGACACTACTAAATTACAAAAATTCAATAGTACCCGACCCGAGATTTGAACCCAAGACCTCAATCAATTGATTCTAATAAAACTGGTAGTGTTCGATGCAGTTGTTCTTTTTTACCTACATACATTGTTCCAATCGGTCAAGTCGTTTTAAAGCAATGAAAGGTTCAAACGCACGCACGTATGCGCGCACGCAGGTAAGCAGGCACGCACGCACGCATACACGCATACGCACACACGTATAGACGCATACACGCACGCACGCACACACGCACCCATGCACACACACAGTTTCTGCGAACGATTTGATCAAGCCTTACATTTTTATTAATGTTATTTGGTATTGGTATCGGTTCAATTGGTGACTTCGAGTACCTATACATGAACTTTCGAGTATACATGAAGTACAATACGTTATTATTGAAATAGTAAAAGTGCGTATGAATGGTGTCGGGCCTACGCACGTCCTGCGCCCACACCGCGAGTATGAAAACCGTTGATTATTACGAGAGCTGAAGGTAAAGGACGCCGACCGATAGACGAGCGCGCGCCCTACGTAGGCCGCGTTACATTAATTTAACATTTTATTAACATCTTGTTTGGATAAAGGTTATGTTTCAGCTCATTACTTAAATAGGTTTTAACACATAACAAAATTGATTTATTTCATTACTTAATTTGGTTTTCCATTCACAGATTTCCCCACTTATTGTTAGTGAAAAGATATGGAATAGAATCATCAGTAAGTACTGCTTTTTGTTTTATTATGCTTCTGGAAATATACAGAAAGTACTAGAGATGGCGCATTTTTAAACACTATTTCGGTTCAAATATTACAGTAACGTAACGTCTGAACAAAAAATCTATGACAACGTTCACGTCGATTACGGCATAGCAGATATATAATGGACGTCATGAAGATGTATAATTACATATGACACGATCGGCCATGTACGCGATCGTGACATCACACCGGGGGCGGCTGACGCGCGCTGACACGCTCGTCAGCGGGCTGTCTCTAGCAATGTGACGCTCGTTTCATAACTTCCTATTTTGATAATAAACTCCGATAAACAAATGTCGCACGTCTCGCCCCAATAAAGATAACCTGTCGATATTTTCATCGATTGCTGCGTCTTAATAGCAACCCGGCTTCAGTTCCGGTCAGTCTTGCATTCAGTTTGATAACGAGTGTTTGTTTATATAAATCTAAGTATCTATTCTTTGTCAACATACATCATCAACCTGTCTCAGTGCACTGCTGTACTTCGTTATAAGCAGCCTGTTTCGGTCCATTATTGGACATTGACTTTCCCCAAAGTACTTTTTACTGAAAATCCTTACGCTGGGCACGCGTCACCTCCGCCGACGCTGCCTTGCCTTCAGTTGTGCCCTAGGTAGGCTGCGCTATACAGCGATCAATCGGTCCGCAGAGCCCCGTCTGTAGTTGAGCAGGGTGAAACACGTGTAGGTGAGGCTGTCTTGGATTCCTAACGTGGTGTTTGGAACCACTGACACTCTATATCAAGGTACATAGGCCTCACCTAACTAGCGCTGGCGCATTTTCGTAGAGGTTTTTGCCCACAATTCTCTTCTTGGATAATTCTTTGTATGTAGAAAAAAAGACGTAACATCGCCTGTAATCCCTAAAGGGGTAGACAGAGGAGTGTAGAACACTCCCATGCTTCACCAGTTACGTTTTACATTCCATGAATTAGGTGGTGAGACTATTGCCATACACCGGGCACAGGTCCAGACTCAGATTCACTGCTAGAAATTCTAAATTAGAAAAATCCAATAGGATCTGAACCGGGACTTGTATCTAGGACCTCCCAATCGGCAGTCGCACTTGCAACCACTCGGCCAACGAGTCTGTCATAGTAATAGTAGTTTTTGCATATATTTATTTAAAATAAGTGAATTTTTATTTTGGTGAGCGTCATTGTTAAAATGAATTAATTCTGTAGATAGAGATGATGGAAAACTTTTTACAGTTTGAAAAGTTAATACTCCAGCTAATGAATGGCTCACGACAAATTTAGAGTTGATGGAATGATGATGATATTAACATAACGATATAGTTGTTGTCGGAAAATGGGTAAATGGCAGTCAAGCTTCCGTGACTTAGGACGTGTGTGCGGGGGCGAATAGGAAGATTAACTTATAAGGCAGCGCGGCGCGGGCCGCGTCACCGCCCGATTGACCGCCGATCGCGCGTTTGTTGTTCGGCTTTGGACAAAAACGCTCGCCGGGTGGACTACGTAGCCATGTATGGCGATATTATTGACACTGGCTTTGAGCCCACGCCGTTAATTATCACGGAATATCAAATATACATGTGTTACTCATAAAGAACTAAGCCCAACGGCCCGATTGCCAGATATAGCTACACGCCGATACAAGTTAACGTGAATAACCTAATCAATTATAACAACAACGTTAAAAATTATATTGCCTATGACTTAACGCAGTGCCATTAGTTTCCGACTGTCCCGAAATATCATAGCAAATAACAACGGCCTCGCTGACATATAGAGAATAATGTAACCGTTTAATTTTATGTAGGGAGAGGTAATTAAACATGTAAGAGTTTCAGATTACTCACGGAGGTACTACAGGTCTGGCCATCGATTATCGTGACAGTTACATGTGCAGCATAAAGGCTCTTTATTTCTTCTTATGCTAATGATATAGACGTGTATTAAGATAATGAATGCCTTATGTGCTCGATTTTGTAACGTAGCGACTTAATGTAATGTAGAGTTAATTTCTTAAATTACAGTATTCAAGTCATAAATCGACAACTTAGTAGTTTCACGCGTTTATAGAGTTATTATCGATATTTTGTTATGAACAAATGTAGAAGAGCAAAATCCAATTATACGGTGTCGTCGCCAATAGGTGTGTACGTACGTGACTCCTGAGGTTGTTACGCGACACTTTTCTAGCATGTTTATATATTTGCAAAAACTTTATTCCGACTGGTTTTATTCATTGCTCCTATAAAAATATAAATGACAAATATGGAACAGTACGAGAAACAAATGTAGCCACGGTGAATGTACGCAGGAATAAAACAATGATAGAACAATCTGCATTCAGTGCCATTTGCAGAAGCAATTTGGTATCATGGAAGGCTACAGGAAACGCCGTGTTGCAATCGCCACGCAAGGTTGGGGTTCGATCCGTAGTCGAGATAAATCGCCTGCTGTCGCTAGATCGGACGCCGTATTAGAGCATGCGTATTGCATACAAATACGCGGCTAGCGGCTGCGACCGAGGCCTGTAAAGCAAGAAACACTTGTCGCTTGCTCCACGTGAAAACCGGCCATGTAAATGTTTGCCTTTCTTTCATCTATTATATTCTTTCTATTTTAATGTATCGTTTATTTCGATTTTATATTTTAACAATTTCCTTCATAGACAATATAACAATTTAATTGTTATATCCTGTCTAATGTTATATTATTATTGTAATTTTGTCCTATTTCAAATTGAATTGAAAATTGTGATGATGGACTTGTTGTGGTCGCCTATAATTGTGTATACTTTTGTCGAGAACAATTTTATTGACTTTTAATTAAACGGTGTAACAGTATATATATAAGTCTAGGGTTCTACTGCAATGCATTGATATGTTTTTTTTTATAATTGTCACATAATGACGTTCGATGATGAATGAGATGTTCAATTTCGGTCCTCAGGTTTAGCAATAACTTTGGCTAGGCGCATGTGTAGCTTTAACATTATCAGATATATCGTTTTATTTGATTAGTCATAACTACGGATATCAGTACAACGTGGCTAGATTGTTTCTGTTTTCAACAATAATTTAATAATAAATAAAAATAACAAGTTTTTACTACTCCATCGGATATTTTGAATACCTACATGTTTCCATAAAGAATAACAACATTTCGTTGCCTTTTACTTGTACTTAATAGCTTAGAGCAATTTAATCCTCTATGATAAAAAATGGGATCTCGTTAAAGACGGCTCCAATTAAAAGTGAAGGTGAGGTGAATGATAAGCTGATAAAGGCTATTGGCCGCTTCTGACTGAAAACGCCTTGAGAATTAATAATGTTTACGAAAAAAATTATGATTTTGAATATAAGGTATTGGTTTTTGTCAATTTTATGCAGAACAAAAGTAAACAGCGTAATATCATGTCTATATCTCTCCGAAGAGGCAGGCAGAGGAATGTGTTTCACACTCACCTTTCGCCAGTTACGTTATACGTCCTGTCATGGAATAAGTGATGAGCCTGTTGCCACATACCGAGTACAAGTCCAGACTCCGAAGCACTTGATATTAGAAATTCCAAATATTTTTTTAGAGAAGCCGGTGTTACCATCGCACAAAACATACAAAAGCGTACTAAATGGCGCTTCCTATTAAATTGGACGTCAACTACCGTGTTATTAGAAAACAGTATCAATTAAAAAAACTGGGTTACACAGGTAATAAATAATATAATAAACCATTGATACTGCAGCTACCGAGAATGCAGAGCTGCGCTATGACATTGATTTATTGCCTCAAATTGTGTATTTTTTACGGTGAATGATCTCGCGCCATTTCGGCGTCGATAAGTGCCGTTTAACACTTGATGTAGTGTCCGTAATTTGTGACTGGCCGCTGCTTTTCCTTTTTCAATTAGCATCAAATTGAACTTTATGATGTAATAGCGACGCTTGTTTACAATCGGCTCGACAGCCTGCTTCGATGTATCGACAAGGTGCAATTTTAAATCTACAACGCTCTTGGATAGTTTTACGAATTTAATCGGCTTTAGTATTTCACCTCCAACTCAGCTTCTTGAAAACGTCTAAATATACCTAATTTTTAAGTATTTATGTCATTATAATGTTATTTTGGTAAATTAATGAAGAATTAAACGTCAACATTAAATAGAACCTTACGTGCAAATAATTTTATTTTAATACGAGTTACATATTCCCGAGGCGAACGACTTGTGCGTGAAGCTAGCGACGATAGCTTGCGTCTTTACTCAAATTATTGGATAGGCACGTGGGTGAAAATTAATGTACCACTAAACTGTAGACACGTGGTTCGAGATGAGAAACCATTAAATGAAAAGGGCATGTTTTACTTAACATTTAGTGAATGTTAATCATAAATGATAATAAGCGAAGAACGATACGAACCCGCCTACGGATTCACCCCGCGACCTAATTCACAATCTGCCCACACAATGTTAAATTGTAACAAAATCCTCGTAGATATCCAATTTATTCGCGTACATAGCGTACACGCGTAAAGATTAAAAGTCAGAGGTCAGCAGGCGGGAGTAGGCGCCGAGAGCCGGCCGCGTAACGAACCGAGCGCCCGCGGCCACGTTATAATTGTGGCGCGCGGGCCGGCCACTTCGCGCCATTATTTTGCACAAACGTCGCACATGCTAAATTGTTGCGCACCTCTGCCTCGCCTAGCCGTGCGAAACTCATGCAGCCGTTGTATAAGAGCCTTATTTTACATTTCAATGTTTTAAGCTATTGCATAGCTTTTATTGCGGGCTATGAGGGCGGCGACCGAATCAAGATATTCCGTAACGAAAATAAAAAACCTAACACCTCCCACTCTGCCTACCATGTATAGTTCTTGCAATTAACGAGCGCGGCCGGTCTTTGGTTGTGTTTAGACGTGTACATGCACGGTGTGATAGCGTGCGTGCTTGGATGGAGCAGTCAGTCGCGAGCGCGCGTCCGCTCAGGTCACTTGTGCATATAGCTCGGCCGAGCGTTCGCTTAACGTGTATGTATATGGTACGACTGTACGAAGCTCGCACAGATCGAGACGAGCTGCTCCGAAATCAGACGAATATGTAAGCAGCTGTTTGTGAGAAGATATCAAGTCTCAAACTTAT
>DWMG01002353.1:0-13398 GCA_018244855.1 Elbella merops
CGTATTACGCATCAAAAAGGTAAGAAATTTTAATACCACCGTGCCCCAAAGAGTTAACTCCGTACATGAAGAGAGATATGATTGTAGGAGAAGCACGATCTGATGTGATGATATAATAGTGAAGAATAATGATCAATATTACGTTGACAACCGCACTTGGCCAGCATGGCTAACTATGGTCTTAACCTTTATCATTCTAAGAGTAGACGGATATCCAACGGTGAAAGGGTAAAAGGATTAAACAAAATATATGACATTAACACAGCAGAATCAAAAATGTGTGTTCAGCAGTGTCCAAAGCCTTTCATACATCCACGTGTGACTGGCAAATATATTTTCGTGTGTAGCAATAATTTCGGAGACGGCGCGATCTGTGATGACGCACAAAGTGTAACGACCTTACACTTTTACAGTGGCTTGTATTAATAAATGTCTACATGACAGATGAAACGAGATGAAAATTTCATAAACGTTCCCCAGAAATAACATGGGGAAGACATGACGAGTAGGTTTACATTGATACGATGTTATTTGTTATGCGGAAGGAAAGAGAACTTTTAAATGTGATATAATCATTAGCCTCGATGATGCTTACTAGGTAGATTTTAGTACACCAGTCAGATCTAGGATGAAATTTAGTAGGTATATTCACCTAGGCTTAAAGGAAATAGAAAAGGATAACACTAAGGGAATGTATGAATGAATGACGTTACGATGACAACTAATATAGTAATCAGTGCAGCATTATTTTGGACTTCAGTGCGTTTATCACAAAACATATAGATGGAACTATGAAAGAATTTAAAATATTGAAATCCTATCAGCATGTGAGTTTAATTATATCGTTATTATCTCTCTTATCGTTGTACTGTTGGACACTAGAGAAAACAAATCTTAGGTCTCTTAACAGCTTGGGAAAGTTTGAGTCTATAGAATAACAAGCTGAACATACCTATACAGATTTATAGATTGTATATGGGATTAAAGGATGCAGGTTTCATATCATCATATTTTCCTTCAACTCCTAAAAACGCACACTACTTAGTAAAATGAAAGTTACATGTCAAGGATTCGAATTCCGAATCCCCAAAGTGAGGAGCTGCAAATTGAAAACCCTAGGCTAACATTGCACATGTTGGTTTAGCCGTTTCCAATCAAACAATGCATGCGCTACCAAAAACAAAAAAAAACTAAAGATGAACGAACGAAAAAAACGGCAAATGTTATCAACACTTTGGTCTTTTCATCATTTTAAGACAACATGTAATGCATATAAAATGATAATTCAAAAATTGATCCTCCTTTTATTTAAGGACACAATTTCTTTTGGAGGAAAAATAACCAAATTTAGAAAAGGTTTCAGCAAAAGTCACGACCACTCGTAGAACTTAATTAGGCAATGGGACCCACAGCCCGATATCTCCACAAAGCATTGTCAAATTAAAAAATGAGTTTAACCGTAATCTCATTACCAGGTGTACCGCAAAACATTATTACTAATTCAACGTTTAAATCTGCGTCCACTGTATCCAGACCCCTATTCCCTTGGCACGTCCTAATGGAATAAGCTCTAATAGAAAGAGAAAGATCCCTAGAGCAATAACAGTTTTAATTACGTTAAAAATTACGCTTGAAACTTTTCCGTATCTTGCCAGTCCATTTCGTTTCACTGTTATGTTTATTATGCCGTACTAAATGACCGCTGTTCCTGCTCCAATGTATTTTTTTTTCGTTGCATAATGTGCTTTGCGAATCGCGGAATGAGGTTTAAAGGCATTCTTAGATGGTTAACTTTAAAGGTTTTTTGGCGGTAAACGAAGGCGGCAGTATTTGAGAATTGAAAATTTCAGGCCTAGAGATCGCAGATAAATAAATCATATAGCAGATAAATAAATCGCATATACATGAGGTAAGATGATGTAGTTAATATAAAAGTGGTAGTCAACACGATATGAGTGAGTGAATGAGTTCTTCATTGAACTTAGAACGTAAGTCGCTAAAAGCATTCAATTAAAGAACAGGAATAACCGCAAAAATACGCTGATAGGTCTTTTTATATTATGTTATCGTACACAATACCGCAGTCCATTTTACCATGTTTCATCAGTCTCTCTCAATCTACAGCTGGACGTAAGCGACCACAAAAGAGGTTTTGCCCATAATCCCCACACTGGCATGCGGGTTGGGATCGGAGATTACAGCTTCTCCACCGCCTACACTCCTGCCCGTCTGCGACTACGGCAAATATGTGTGCCCCAGTCATTTGTACTACAATGTAACACTAATTTATGTCTACCATTTCTTTGAGCAGGAAACCTTTCAAATAATATTTACTATAGAATCTACTGATAGAATAAAATATTTTCTATGTAATATAAGCATTTCTTATGTCGCGTTAGGTATTCTTATATATTTTCACGTTATCAAAATACAATTTAAAGTAATTTAAAAACCTTAAAGCTGGTACTACCGATGGTAGGTGACCAATTTGAAATGTAAAATTTAAGAAATTGGCTATTGTCATATTAAACAATAACATCGGTTCAGCTATTTTAATGTTAAACACAACAAATACATATACAGAATTATTATGACATGAAAAATACTATTATGAAAAAATATTACATAAAAATATTGTATAATATATTTGTTGTTATGGACAAAATATAATACCCAAACTCCATTTCCGAACGGAGCTGTCTGTGACGTCAAAGTCCACGGACGTGAATTAACTGCCAATAGCGAATAGCGGTAAAAGTCCTCGTAAACACCTTAAACAAAGTCGGGAACAGTGATAAATTCCAGGACGACTTCCCATCAAGAAACAATCAACGCGAAAAGTTTTCGAGTTATCTGGAATTAACAGGCGTTCCGAAACGTCCCGAAGTTAATTCAGCCGAGTTTCAGAACAGACAGCCAGCCGACACAATGGAAAAATTTTACGCGAAATACCTATACATTCGGCTCGGCTCGGCTACAGAGTTTGTGCGCAACTTGTGAGATGGAATTGTATTTGCTATTGCTATTGTATTTTCTACAAATGCTTTTGTTGTATTATTTCGCATTAATAGCTCTTCGTGCGATGTACTTAAGAGATAATAATCATTATTGTTATTGTCATTGTACATCGTCATGCCTTGAACCGTGCGGGGTGGGTGTGGGATTACTAGCGCAAACATATATCTGTATTACAAATTTGAATTCTTCTCCACTCGTCACTCTCTCAATACACGCAACCCGGTTATGATACAGATGTTTACTAATGATTCTTATTCCATCGCCACTCTCTTCATACAGGTACCCCGTTTATAACACAGATGTATAAATTATAGAGAACTGTATAATATAAATGTTGTAACACTAAAACAATGAAAATTCAATTCTAATTCCATTTACGTGTACAAAAATACTTAGCAGCGCGCAGTTGCTGGCATCTTGACGCCACAAAAAGTCCATTTGGAGAGCGGCTGCGATCGCTATCAAGCAAAACACGCGCCAAATTCCTTGTGGGGTTTTTAACTTAATTTCCTTGTTCGGCGTTGGCAACACCAGCAAATGATCGCGCACGATACAGCGCAATGAATGTTCTTCGACGCCAAAACGCGAAATGCAAGTGCATCGCAACGACATCAACATAACATAATAACAATAAAAACATATAAGATGAATAATTAAATTTCTTCATAGTATGCAACTCTTATTTTAAAATAGGTATATTTTTATTATTATTGAATACCAGTCGACACAACTTTGACGGAAAATTAAATTAGGAAACTGCTCAGCTCAAAATTTTTTAAGAAGTCCATCTTGCTCATTATGAGAGCCTCTACCATACTGAGAGAAAACTGTGTCTAACAGTAGACAATAAAAGGATGAATCACGGAGAAGATCAAGATTGATACAAGAAAGCTGTAAGTGGACACCAATGTAAAATGTTCCCGTGTATACCATGACGCTGGTAATTCTACAACAACAATCAATCCTGTGGTAACAAAACCAATAACCAACGAATGGATTCCATTTTGGTAGAAGCTTAGCTCCGACAAAGAGAGCTAAATTGGCGAAAAAAATAATGTGACTGAACTCAGTTGCAGCTGTATGGCGCCATACTTTACTGTTCCTTAACAGCTTAAAGGTTTTACTACAGCAAAGCGAAATTGACCTTAAAGGAAATACACTGGAAGGAGGAAACGCTGGTAGACTGCGTCCAGAACAGTTTAGATATTACCTTCTATTTTATTTAATATGGAAGGTCCTCCCACCTTTATTATCAACGTAGTGTAGCTCAGAAACTTTTTCAAGGTCCTTTTATTTATTGATGAAGTGATAAAAGTGGCGAAATAATATAGAAATAGTAACATAATTATCATATCTTACATGATTTAATAATTCTCAATTGTTACTGACAGATGCACGACTCATATATCTTGACCAAATAGATGGTAATATTTGCTGATAGAGAAGTTAGACGTATTCGAAACCGGCATACTAAATTATGAGAGCAATGAAAATAGACGAAGCACGTAAAATCTGTACGAATAGGCATATTTCGCAATCCTAGCTCTCTGATTATCACAAGGCATGGCCTTAACCCTCTCAATATGAGAGGAGACTCATATTCCAACAGAGGAATATATATGGAGTATATAATACATTAATAATTTTTATTATAACAACTTTAAACCAACAAACCTCAACAGAGCTAATAACGAACCGTAACACGTGTTTTCAACAACAAATCGAACACAAACTACAGGAAATTGTTGAAGCAACATGGAAACTGCTCTTCCGCACATCCAAGTTCGGCTCAACATTGAGAGGTATTAGGCGGACCACAAACTTGCCAACTATCATACTTCAACGTTCATCCCTCATTGTTTGAAGCGTCAGGTAACCGGATATACTCAAATGCATATAGCTTTTTTACAGCCAATAAATTTCTTAACATTATTATTTTTCCATTGCTTCTAATGTTAGATTTTTGTATATCCTGTGGTTTTATTCCAATTTTTTAATATTTGTTCATCTCTCATTCGTTTTATTTGTATTAATAAACAGTTCTACATCAACATTAATATAATAACTACAAATATTTACGTAAACAAAGCTAGTTGAAATTTCATGGGTTTTAGCGCTTAAAATAAGTCTCATTTTTTCAATTCAAGCAATAAGAACGCGTGATTACTGTACGTGTATAACTTAAAATATATAATTTCTGACTTAAAATCCTTTATAAAAAACTCCAAAATCCGTTATAACTGACTTAAAATCTATCACATCTGACTGAAAATATATTGCAACTGATATAAAATCTTTAACTTTGTGTCGTTAAACTTTCAATTGAGCTGACATTATTACATAATAACATATACATATTATGTACCAGCGCTATACAAATTAACAACATGTATAATAACAGCACGTGTATACACCCGTGCGTAAACGTAAACATTTTTCACCAATTGCGGTAAACTATTTAGATATTCTTCGACAATATCCATTCCAATTATTATATCATGAAATATTTTACCATCAATATTATTTAAATCATCAACATTATATCATCAATAGAATCCCATCAGCATTCTGGCCTCGAACAGATTGCGAGCGACCTACGCCGGTAGTGGCGGCGCAGTCAATTTAAGTTGCCAACTTCGTTTGTACAACTTAGAGCTACCTGCCGCGTTTGAATACATTGTCTCAAAGTTAACTCGAGATTTCGAAAGTCTGCTCTGTTTAAGACTGCATTATGAAGTCAATCTTCCTTTCGTTCTAGAACATTCGGGTTTCGATTTTCTGTTTGAAATTTGTTTCTTATTTTTTATGTGTGTATATCAGTTTCATTTTGCGTTTCGCTTTAAAACTGTTTAGTATATATCTTTTGCGGGGAGGGGACAGAGTCAGATGAGTGTTTTATATTCCACAATTCTTTACTATTGTGCTGTTAGTAGATCCCATGGAATTTGAAATAAGCCTTTTGCCAGACACGTGATATTATATGATATAATATAAAAAATACTGAGTCGTTTAAAATAATAACATATGTATTTATGTACAGAGGAGCCTAGTATACTCCGACGATCCAGCTTAAATTATTCGTTCCACTATAGAATAGGATGTGAGCCTATTGCCATATACCAGGTACAAACATACATGTTCTTTGTAGTAAAAATAACTACACTCAAAATCTAACTAACTAATCTAACTATCTAACTAACTAAATTCAAAATCCAGTTGCTATGTCTACAAAACGACGGTACGCGAAAAATATAATCCATTTCTTATAACGCTGTTTAATTAATGTGTAGACTGCGTTTCTCGTTAATTTAATTATCCAATGGACAGCGCAAAATGCAAATAATAATATTAATAATCACTATCAAGCCTCTTTTATCGTAACATTATTAGATACGGGACGCATCTTATAATGAGAAGAGTTAAGGTCACAATTTGCCACACGGGCCATATTCTGGTCGGCAAACTTCACACACCATAAAGAACATCGCAGAGAACTTTAGAAGGTTTAGATTTATACACGATCTGTTCTTCACTGCTGAAGTGTGTGATATTTAATCTTCATAAGAGTCATCGTAATAACAAATATTTCCCCTAACAAGAAGGTGAACGAGAAAGAAAATTTAATAAACTGAATATTTTACATTGATTGGAATCGATTACTAATAAACAGCTGAAACTATCAAATACCCAAGTACTTAATTCCAATGAGTGAATTTCCCAATGTTAACAGTTAAATTAAAGTGAATCTAGTTCATTTGATTGCATTTTTTACACTGTGAGAAGCTTCATTATTTCTTGAAGCTATTTCTTTCTTTATTTCGAGAAGCTATTGCTTTAAAAGATTTGTGTTGTAATTTAAAACTTATGAACGAAGTTAATACCTAATTAAAAACTAATTATCCCTCAACAATGGAAAATACGACACGTGAATGCTAAATATATTTTGTTAATAATTAAAATATTGTTCGTTAACCAATAATATAATTTGCTTGTGATTTTTGTGATTAATGTGTAATTTCAACTTCCGATTGTCTATTCCGGTTGTCTTTGTTTTTCTTTTAAAAAGTATACGATTTTGGCGGGAACTGTATTTTTCCGACCGCCATGACAGAGAGTTGGTCCTTTTTCTGTTTCAAGAAAATAAATAATTTTCGTAATGATATTGAGCGTTTGGAATTGTTTTGCAACCTGAAGTTACTCAGTTTCTTATACGTGTAAGCATAACAAATAAATTTAATTACATTGGAATTTATTATATATATATAATTATATACGTATCTAAAACATATTTACTTTTACACAATATGCAGCAACAAGTTCATTATAAGTCTAATATTTTAAAATAAGCCGTCCCCAGTCATCAAAAATACATCTCACTCTTAGTTATAGATAATAATTAATTTTAATATAACTCTTTTTTTTAAAGATCGTATACATTTAAAAATGCCTTTCTATTACCTACTCGAGTACATACTCGTATATACGATAACTTCCGAGCACACTTATATTCCGTATCACTAACTGTGACTCCCAGCATTGAGTTGCCTTATACATGTCTCTACTATGCACACTATAGATAATCTTAAAACAGTTGACCTAATTTTTTGTCGATTTTCTAACAAAACAAACATTTGCCGCGACAAATGGCGCCAAATCATGATGTTTTGGATTTATCTTATATTCCACCAGTCTTTACCACACAATTGACAAAAATGGATATATAGTAACTCATAGTTTTCTCTCGCGGCTTTTGTGTACCCTTTTATATTTAATATTTATTATATCAAGTCGAAATTGACTATAATAGTATACATGCAATCACGGGGGTAGTTCAAGGTTTTTCGTTTGTTTTATTTACTTCCGGCGCGTCACATTTGTTTACATTTTTTCAGATATAACAGCCATCCTAATAGGGAATTGAAACAGAATTCAATACTATGTTAAAACACTTGTGAAGCGATGTAAGCTTAAATATTTGCATATATCATTACCATTAGCGCGATATTTACATATATGATGTAACGTACGCCTCAGTGTTAAGGTCATACTGCGCGGATTAAAAAAAATTATCTAAAGATTGCAAAACTTTCATTGGTAGATAGAAATACCTATTTAATAGAATTTATTATAATCTGGTTTTCATTTAATCCATAGTAAAATCTAAAAGCAAACGCATCATAGATTATATATATTTTTAGCGGGATCTATCAAAATAATTCAAAAATATACTCACAGGTTATAAAAGTGATGTAAGATCTAAAATATCACAATAAGACTAGTATCTAGCGATAATTGCCGCGATTTCTATGTTCACAACTTTTTAATGTAAATAAGTACAAGCGATCACAAACGTGGTCTTCTTTTGACTATTCTGATGAATTCAAATACGATCCGCGACAAGCGGGAATCGAGGGAGTATGCGACAAAATTGAAATATCATATGAATCATCCCCAACATTTAGTAATTAACAACCTATTGAACTTAGTCGCATGTTATGTGTGAACGACAAATCGACAAAAATAACGTAGTGACGTCATATTGTTTCGATACCGCTTAGCTCGGCTATTCCAAGGCCACGTTTATTTCTTTCGGCGTGACATCATCCTTTCTGGGGGCCAAAGCACCGCCGAATTGTTAATCGTGCACCAGTAAGACCAAACAAATGCCTACTTATTGTAGGATATTATAAATAACTTTTTGGTGGTGACTATATCGATTTATTTACCTATGTCTTTTTAAAGCAACTTATTTTATTTTCATTCTATGCATTCAACTTCCTTCTTTAACATTTTAAAGTAACGTAAGAAATCTGTCAATTCAACCTTTATTAATTCGTTCAAACCGAATTACATTTTTATTATATTTTTTTATTGGTGAATTTAATTCCAAAGCAGTAACCGTTTTCAAATGTTTGGTATGGTAGTCGTTAGAGCTATTAATAATTATATTAGTAATTTGAGTGAGGCTGCGCCCTGTGTTGAGTAAATTGTAACAAAATTATACATAGGTAGGTGGAAATATAACAGATCGTCTAATTTAAGCTTACGGTTGCGATTTGAAAGCTATTGAACGGATTACTAAAAGAACGGAGTTTAGAGCAAGTTCCCGATTATAGAATCACAGTTTTCTCTGATGTCATTATGTCAGTATTGTTATTTGTCACCAGTCACATCAGAAATATAATGTCAAAAAGTTACATGCTGCGTTGTGGCTAATACACTTTGTAAAGAAAATTATAATTATTTTATACAAAAATGTGTACTACTGAGAAAAAACCCGTGTTCAGGGACCTCTGCGCTGATGATCCGGACCCAGAAGTGTCGGAAATAGAGTCGTTTTGTGTCAATTGTCATGCTAACGTACGTATTTATTCACGATTTTTCTGTAACTAATGATGTTCTATAATATTTTTTGAGATTTACTAGGTAATTTTCAGTCGAATTTCGCGGAGGTAAATTTTAGACATGCGAATTTATAAAATTGTAATAATCATCTGTTTCGTGGTATAACCTCTGTCGCAGGAATTAATTTCTTAAAAAATAAGTATTTATAAAAACGTACCTTCACGCCTGTAATCCCCGAAGAGGTAGGCAGAGGAATGCAGAACACTCCCACGTTTCACCGGTTTCGTTAAGTCCCATTATGTAATAGGTGGTGAGCC
Organism: Elbella merops; assembly: GCA_018244855.1. NCBI lineage: Eukaryota > Metazoa > Arthropoda > Insecta > Lepidoptera > Hesperiidae > Elbella > Elbella merops. Next base: position 9,681 of record DWMG01002353.1, read on the forward strand.
TATTGCCATGCATCGGGCACATATCCAGACTCCGAACCACTACTAGAGACGTAGTTTATAATTTTTTTTTATTTGGTTCAGGGTGTGACTCGTTTGCTGCTCACTCGGATCCCACACTACAAGAATGTCGTACTTATGTCATTTTCCTGTGAGGAGTGTGGCTTCGAAAACAATGAGATCCAGCCTGGAGGAGCCTTCGCCGAGCTCGGTGTTAAGTATGTCAGTTGCATAGTAGTCAGTATTGTTTGTGAGAATGTTAATGTTAATGTGACTGTCCACATCCTTTTGTGCATCCCACTGCTGGGTGTGGCACTCTTGCAACTGTGTAAGGAGTATATGATATATTGTTGTACAATGATAACAGTATTATCACCATCAGCTTATGTCCATCTACTGCTGGACATAGGTCACTTTTGAGAGGGTCTTTTTGTAAGCTGGAATCCCAGCATACAGGTTTTTTTCACCACCTATGCTTATGTATAATAGTCTAGTAGTTTAGAAGAATGGAATACATTACATAGAAGAATGGAATACCTTAGTACCACTTATGTAACAGCATTTAATGGTACCCATGGCCAAGTACTCAGAGCATTTACACTTCAACCCTTAAGTCTCATACTTGGTGCACAAGACCAGCTGGTGCATGTAAAATATTTATATACAGTCATTTGTTAAAAGAAGAAACTGACATGGGCATTATGTGAAAAGATATTTCAATACCTGCTGTCTGTCACACATTATATAACAGTATTATGAAATGAGCAGGTGGAAGCTCCGGGTGGAGACCACAGAGGACCTCAACAGACAGGTGGTGAAGAGTGACTACACCAGTGTAAGGATACCAGAGCTTGACTTTGAGATACCTGCACAAAGTCAGAAAGGAGGTAATAATATATTTGCTTACTGCAATTATGTTTCCCATAAAGTAAGGGTTACATGGGTGTATTACTTATGGCTTGCACCAATCAAATCCCTGCTAAGTGATTGCAAATATTAACAATTGCTCCTGTGTTACTGGGAGTATAGGAAGCATTTAGTTCCTTTATGTGGTGATGTGTGAATGTGTGTGTGACTCCTGATAGTATAATTTTTATCTTCCTTTTTGCAGATATCACTACAGTGGAAGGTATCATTGCTCGCGCAATGGCAGGCCTCATGCAGGACCAGATGGTACGCAGGATTGAGCATCCTGAAGCAGCTGAACAAATTGACACCTTTGTGAACCGGCTTAGACAACTGCAGTGCTTAGAGAAGAATTGGACCTTAGAGCTGACAGATATAAGTGGTGAGTATTATCTGTGTCTTCAGTTAGTCAATTGATGGTAGTGTCTGCATGTAGACTGTGTTGACTACAGTCATATCTCACAAAAACTGACAATTTTTAATCCTGTTCCAGGTAATTGCTTTATTGAAAATCCAGATGCGCCCAAGAAGGATCCTCGTTCTGAGAGGAAGGACTTTAAGAGGAGCAAGGAAGAGAACCATCAGCTTGGTATATTTACACATGAAGAGGTCAGTGATGTAGACTTGAGAATGTAACAGTAAATTGGTTACAGATGTAAAGATGGTAGTGCCTTTGCAAGAGGCAACACTGATAGAAGCACATTTCATAAGTACTTGTATCATAGTGGTAACACTCAACTAATATCAGGAATATGTTACTCCTTATTTTGATTGAGATACAATTATTCCGTAACCCATTTGGCACTAAAAGAAAGCATTCTGTATGTAATATAAGAAGATGATTAGGACTAATATTTGAGTATTTATTGAACATGTTGCTTTGTAAGCATATACACATATTTAATTTTTTTTTCCAATCATGTATAGGGTGTGTAAAGTCTGCCAACCCGTACTTGGCCAGTGTGGCAGACTATGCCTTAACCCTCTTAATATGAAAGGAGACCCATATTCCAACAGCAGAATTATAATGGGTCGATTATTATTTTTATTATTATATATATAGGGAACAAATATTAATTTAGTGTGTATCTAAAACCTTTGCAAAACAAGCAACTAAGTGCTCCCAAGTGTATCCAACTGTCCACATACAGCAAACTGACTTGGTATGTCAGTGTCATGCTGATGGTGACTCATCTATTCTGCTACATATAATTTTAGCTTAGCTGCCAACAAATCAATGACATATTGTTTTGATGTAGTAACATTATTTAGTAGCTGGCAAAGGTATGTGTGCAAACAACTGCAAAAGTACCTCAATTTAACGTGCCTCAATTTTGACTGCTAAATGTGTACATTTGTGTTGCTTTCCAGTACAAAGAGTGAGGCATTCTATACATACATACATGCTAAGATTTGCTATGAATGCCTTCTTCAGAATAGGAAAATGTAATTATATATTTAAACACAACTGTGGATGGGCTGCTGTAAACTTCCAAAATTGAGTTGGCCAAGTACAACATTGCTATATACTAATTATTTGAAATAAAAAAAACGCTGCATACATTGTTATAGATTAATATTATTCCTTCATGCAGCTAGATCTAAAAACAGCCAAACTTATCTTGCTTTTAATTGCCTTTAACTAAAAAACACTGCCTTTTTGCTGACAAAAATAAAGTATTGAAAAACCCCACAGATCTCATTAAAGATGTGTCCATATCTTTTACACGCTCACTAAAATGACATTGTTTAGGATGAGGTATGTGCAATGAATATTTACATATTGCTGAGGTGACCCACACACACAATCACTTAGTGTTCTATGACATAGTGAACTGTGATACATAAGTAACATGCCAAAAAGAAAACATAGGCACTTGTATTATATAGTATCTTCAGATGCTTTTGTTTCTGTCCGTGTAAATGAAATATACTGTTACATGATTGACCTCAGCACAATTTTGTATAATCGTTTTTAAAAATTATCAAATCCCTCTCCTTACGTCTCTTTAATCATCCCTACGACTTGAATAAGAGGGAAGTTATCAATATTTTTATTATTTTCCCGGTCTTCATTACATTTCGATTTCCTTCTCCCCCTAACATCCTATTTTTTCCCTTTTCCTGCTTTACTTCACAGATCAGGTATCTAGATTCCGTATTTTTGATTGTCTAATTCACGATTGTCAATAGTCCCATTACATGTCCTTAGGTACTCAATAGCCCTGTGGAGTCGCTGCCGGGCGCTCTGACTCCAGCGGACCCGCGCGAGGGCACCTTCGAGCAGATAGCGGCGGACGAGGTGCTGCACTTCAGCACCAACTGCCCCGAGTGCAACGCGCCCGCCACCACCAATATGAAGATCACCAGTGAGTGTCTCGTGGCAGAAAAGTCATGATAATGAGCAAAATAGTTGTAAAGAGGAACGTGATTTAGCAATCAGCAACAGTCTCAATGGACACCCGACAGAGCCTATGTCCCATGGGCCATGGCACTATGAAATTAGTGTTTCACAAATATCTAAAAATCCATTACTTATTAACACGAAGTGCGGTATTATGGGTAGTATTATCATTTACGCAAGTATGGTTTGTGAATCTAATGACTGAAATTGTTTTTTTGGGGTTTTGCGGTGTTAGTGCTCCTGGGCACATTATTGAAGTTATAGGTCTATAAGCGCGTAAGAAAAAATGATGAGAGTGAAATTGTAAGATGCGCGCGCATCCGAAAAAAAGCTACCAAAAAATTAGAAATAGAACCCCTATTAGTCGCGCATGTTGGCACGCTCGTCGCCTCTGATCACTGTTTTCATATT
>DWMG01002354.1:0-13396 GCA_018244855.1 Elbella merops
AGCGGCGTGAGTTAATACAGACCTACAAAATGAATGTTATGCAAATGTAATACGATAAATGACGTATGTATATAGTGATATTTCATATAATAACGTACAATCTGTCTAGAGTCGATGTGTGCTCAGCATTCCGGTTAACCATTTCGCCTCCGTTCGGCCTAGAACGAGACACAGTATTTGCACTTTATCTGGTTATTGGCCTAAAAACTATGAATATAACTGACAATCTTTGCGGCCGAATCGTGTCACTGTTGCATTTTCGTGCCACAGTATGTTACGACACTGTCGGTGACATTCTTAGACATGTATTACTAACCAGACGACTTACGTTATGTGGCAATGTGTTGAGATAACATATAAGAAAAGAAAAAAACTAATCATAATTTGTTTCCCGTAACGGACTCTGACGTCCTTTTTAAAATGGACAAGTGCCTCCAAATCCAAACGTAATAAATGACTACGAATTCACAGCTATCACAAAATTCTTAGCTCGCAATGTGACTGTTGGGTGAGTCTGTTTAAATATTTGCCAACATTTCGCATAGTATAATAAATGCTTATACACTGTTGTAGTTCGGTGTAGATACGAATATTATAGCTAACAGGATTAACGAATGGGTAGAGTGGAGTGTGGTGGGACTCACTTGCGTTTGGCGTGCAGCATCTCCATAAGAAGGGTCTGTGTGGGAGCCTGCCCTGCGCAGTGTCTCTGGTACAGGTGCTCCTCGCCGCGTGCCGCCAGTGCATGGATTTCCGGCACCACCATCACCAGTTTGCCGAATTTGTCCTGAAACGTCAAAATACGCACCATGGAACATATAATATACGAACATCTGTTTCAACCCACATTGAATGATCGTTAATTCCAATCTTTCACTCGGCGCGTATTACAAATTTCGAATGTACCGTACCGAAATAAAACTGACAGTTACGTCAAATAAATTTCAATAAATTTTTATATTGCCACTAAATATAACACACCTCGTGACAATAGATTAATGTTTAGTTCTGGGCTGACCTATGAAATCTCGAAGCTATTGTTACAATATTATTATAAAAAAGCATTTCCATTCTATTAGTGCTAAAAATGTTTCAATACAGTTCTAGTTTCGAATTAATACGTTAGATTTTGTCTTTGCGAGTATTCAAATAAACAGGCAAGAATTTCAGGACCTAATACATATGTATGATCAAATTCAGTTTTAAATTGCAATATTACGCCTAGATTATTTTCTTAATGTAAATAGAAAGTCATACATATCATGGTTATTCTGTATGTTACGTGAATAATTTTAAATAGGCGATAGACGAAGTGGATAAAAATAGAACATGTGGGGTATTACAAAGTAGATACAGCCGGATAGATAACATCGAGCCGTATCACTTACCTGTATCGAGGGGTAGCAGGTGAGCGTATAGTCCAGCAGCGCCGCCTGCACCGTCTGATAGCCGTCCCGCACGCACTTCACGTTCACGATGCCTCTCACGTCTGAAAACGCCAAGACAACCCTTCAAAACTAACCACGATCACGTCCGCGCACTGCTATGGACACATTAGTACACATGAGTATCGGTATTAGAAATAATAATCATAATGTAAAACAAAAAACGTATGCACAATGTGGAGAATGATTCACAATTTCAAATGAAAAAATAAACGAACGTACAAACACAAACAATAAAAGAAAAACATTCGCGTCGAGGCTGTGTTACGTAGCTGTAAATTTTGTGTGACATTGGTCAAAATACTGACCCGGATTTAGCAGAAGCAAGAATTTCACGCAGATGTAATCAGGAACGTCGAACTTGAGCTCCGTCAGCTTGTTCTGGAGCTCATTGAAGTGGTCCGCGAGGGATGGCACGCCTAACAGACCTAGGCAGAGAAGGTCGAATTTCTGGCCGTTATGTAGGGTGGTCTCGTCGGGCAGCCCATTGTGCATCCTTTGGTGGAGGTGATCCAGCACCAACATGTCCGACCACGAGTTCTGCAGAAGCTTCATCTGGTCATCCACCTATAACAAACGGAATCCGCATTGCTATGACTGCAGAGCTGGCAATGTCATCATGAGATGCCAGGGGCTACATCGACCGTCGTCAGAGACACGTTGAGTAACGAAATAGTCGCTTTTATCCAGTTTTTTACAGTCAATCGCTAAATCGCATGCATTGCATCAGCGAGACACAATTGAATATAATTCGCAGGCGGTTTGTTCATTATCTACAATATAAAATATCGGTACTATCTCGTTACTCAGTGTATATTCCATTGTAAAATCGTATGAAAATTTTGTTTAATATGAGTAATCCGACGGACGGTCGTGATGGATCGTAGAGATGCGGTGTGTGGTAGTAGGGGTCGCGTCGTGAGATGCTTGCCGACGTGTTACGATCGTTGCATACGTCCTATTACGAGTGCTACGCGGGCCCGTAATGAATATCCGTAAGAACAGCCGGTGGTGGCGAGCCGACGTATTATCTCGAACAGAACAGCTATCTGACAAGTCGCGGCCGGCTCACGGCGTTGCTCCGTGACCCACATTCTATCGAGTTGCATTAGAATACACGGGGCGGTGCGCGAGCGCGTTAAATTTGCCGTTTACGAAATGTTACAACTGAATTTTAGAGCTGCGAGTTATTGCCACAGCGCGCGCCGCTTGCTCAACGGTGCATCGAGATCGGACTGTCAAAATCCAACTATCTATCTGTCTGACATATCGAAATTATTCACGATATTACGTCGTCCATACTAAGAAACAGGTAATTACTAAATGCCATATAAAGAAATGATTTCTTTTAAATTACATACTTTTATTTGCACCAGAATATAGATTGATATTAAGTTGTTAAAATACGTAATGACATAAAAAATAGGTACTAAAATAATAGTACGGTATCTGCGTTCGTCACCAAGTGCGCACGAACACTGAAAGTACCGAGTGGGATACAAGAGCACGCTTAGCGCGACTGGTATTGGGAAACCGTAACTTTAAAACGGGGCAGTAGTTAACATTCCCTTGGAGCGGCCATCTTGGTTCGAGATGTCGGCACTCGGTTCCGCTGTATCTGGGTCAAAGTTGCGTGCCAGATAACATATGATAACTCGTGAAATTAATATGGCTCGGCTGGGTACCGCGATACTGGCAATGTTACGGCTGTCCTGCGGCAAGGATGGCTACTTGAAGTCACGGCCCCTAACTATTCATATACACATGTATAACTAGCCTGATAGTCGTATTAAAAATTAGGTAGATTCATACAAGAAAAGAGCCCGTAATATGGCGGTATGTCTGTTATTAGAATCATTTTTATTGGATTCTAATAATGATGATGACTTTTTTCAAAACACCGTTGCACAGAAAAATAAATTTTTGAATGCAGAATCTCAAAACGCTGGAACAATGTATGAAAGTCTCCTCTAAATAGTTTTTCCGACTAGATATTTTCAGCACATCTGTGTGGCGGCGTTTCCGTCATCCGGCTTATCTATGTAAAATATTTATTTCTGTTTATCTGTTGAATACATTAAACATCTTTGAAATGTATTTAATTTGATATTATATGAATTGCAGAATTGGTAATAATAAAGAGCCGGCGCGTTAGATAACTCGTATAATGTAGGCCGAACTGTCGGTCAAGTCGACATCTCGAATGTGAACGAGATTATGTTTTTAGTGCGGCCAATTCACCGACCGACTGATTGTAACGTCATTATTATTGATTATTACGAAAGCACACTATTAGCTCATACTGTGATCAGAAACAAGACAAGCAATAGATTGAATGTCAAACGAGTTACATTTTTAGTTTAATGAAACCGTTTAGTTATACATTGAGCAACAATTATTCATTATAACAATCGTTACAGTCACGCTTCGATACGTATTGAGATATTGTGTTTTACGTCGCTTGTGAACTTACCTACTAATTCCGAGGGAACATTCGTGACCGCCGTCTATTAGATTACAATACGCGAAACCAATTCTCCACAAAAGCCACGAACCGAAGTCCATCTTCCCGATCATTACGATACGTTCATTTTTTTTCATTTCAATAAAAGCTCGTTTAATAAAACCCGTTTAATAAATGGTCCGTAAAAGAAAAAACAGAAAGACGGTCAATAAAAAATAAAAATGTTAGTCGTTCCGAGCGACGATGTACAATCATAGCAGCGTCATCGACCTCTCAAGTTCATTGTGTTGTTATGCGACTAATCGTAACTGGTAACACGTTATGTAAGAGAAAGCGAAGAAAGGCCGCACAACTAGTTGCGTCTCCGTTACCGGCGGTTACGCGTGCGGTAAAAAGTACTTTCTCGCGGCAACTCGGCCACGGGCACTGTGTCAAGTGCGCCGACGAAAGTGCAGCGTTGCCGCCCCGCACGCCATACCGTTACATCACATCCGTCTGGAGAAAGCGTAGGTCATCAACACCGCTCTCGGGGCATTTCTCGCGTTCCCTCCCTTTTGGATCCGTCGCGTTTGTCTCTGGGCCCACGCATATCGACGATAACAGTGTTTTGCTTCGTACCCAACATACACATACGTCGCAGCGAATCCGAAAATTGGTCGGGGATCCCCTACGTAAACATATGCGTGTTGAGGACGGAAATTCTTGTGCGTTTGTTATAGTCTTTTTAGTGAGAATAGATCGTAAACTTGCAGCGTCATTTTGCACAAAAAAATGCTGTAGTGGAAGAGACTTGTCTGCTGAAGTGAGACGAAACGAAATGCCCCAAGCGGCAACGCCGCGTGATCACGTGACGAACTGCGGCTCTTGCGTAAGCGTACGACGACCACGTTACGGTCGCTGCTGCTGCACTACCGCTCGTGCTTCTATTCTCTTGATTCCGGCCCATTAATCAGATTCCAGTATGATACGGGCAAACGGTTACATGTGGTAGCTAGGCACTCTAAATATCTAAAAACGTTCCCCCAATTAAATAAAAAATCCTGACCTATTTAATAATGCGCTTACACACGAACCGACATTAAAAATCATATAGACTACACGAACGCGCCTGTAGATCTGGTTTGTATACGGACATCGTTTATTATTTGGATCGGTGGATCGAGAGCATCAATTAGCTTACGTAAGCGTCCATAGTGTGTATTAATGTAGTAAGGCACGTTTGCATACGAGACGAGTAGAATAGAAACGCGACGGCAACGGCGAGCGGCACGCTTGTCGTGGGAACTTGACCTAATTGCTGAGGCGCGGCGAGGCGCGGGCGGCGCGGCGGATCGATCGCCGTGCGATGCGTCACACGCGCCCCTACACACACACACGCACCTCGTTTCTGCCCGCACGCACAAATTACACATAATAAACATTCGCAATTCACAATTATGAGCTTCGTGAACGCAATGTACATTGCATGGCGGCGCAGGCACATTCGCTGGCAAGTTTGGTGTACACCGGGATGAGGGCCGGGAATGAGGATGGGATTGCATACTTATCTGGAAATTCACCTTTAGATACTTAAAGAACACCGTGTTCCGCGCCCAATCCACTTGAGAGAACAAATTTTGGTCCAGCACTTTGCACATTAACTCGAAGAGATCGACCTCACACTGGTTGTAGGTTTGGCTCTGCAAGAGTCCGAATAGTGAATTCTGCCACTCTCGATCGTCTATCGTTTGAACGAATTCGCGGATCATGGGCGAGACTCGGAGGGTTTCAGTACTGGTCGGCTCGGCGGTACTAGATGGAGTGGCGGCGGTGGTGGCGGGAGCGTCGAACGCGAACCCGTCCGGCGACGCCGAGTGCGGCGAGTGCGTCTCCCACTTGTCGTGCGAGGGCGGCGGCGGTGGCTGCGGCGGCTGCGGCTGCGCGGCCAGCAGCGCGGGGCCCGGCGATGACTCGGGTGAGGATGTCAGCGACGACACTTGCGGAATCTGAATCTCCTGTTTCACAGGCACTGTGGCGTACGGCGAGCCGAAGCCTAGCACCAGCCCACCGTCGCCCAGCGAGCCCCGCAGAGTCTGCACGGCGATTTGTCGCTGCCGCATCATCTGCAACTTGCGAGCGCGGTCGCGTTTGTACATGGGGCCGAACTTGTTGCGACCGCCCCGCATGCGATCCGCTCGTACGGCTGAAACAACAAACACAACACGCATGAAATCTGCAAAAAACTGATTCTATCAAGTTTGAAATTTGTACAAAGTCGCAGAAATTTTGTTCAGAGAATTGAAATTTCAATAATATTATTTAAGGTTTGTTACGTTATACAAAATATTACTCTTTTTAGTTATTAAATAATTACCTTCAATAATTCTAATTATAATATTTGCTAACAAAATGGATAAATAATATTGAAAATTTTTTTTGGTGAGTTATGTTTTCGGGAAAATCTTTAATTAAAATATATGGAGACCAACACGGAAATATACACGACATTTTTCAATAACACGGAATATTTTGTAAACTGGTCGCTTGTGAAAACTGTTAATACGAGTAGGCCAATGTTAAGCATCAGGAGCACGAAAATGCGTGGAATGAACCAGAAATAGAACGACCACCGCACCATTTAATTGCATTGATGAAAGCTGCGCGGGCATTTCTTACTTTCAGTTTATATTGAGAATTGCGTTTTTGCCTGCTTTTCCCGATGATGGAATTTGATGATGAGGGAACTTCTTAACTTAATGTAGCGTAATTTCTTCACAATAATCATATTCTCTCTGAAGCATAGGGATTAGGAATGATACTATCCGACAGAGAACCAAAGTCACCGACATAGCGTAAAGGATTAGCTCGCTGAAGTTGCAGTGGGCCGGGCGTATCTGCCGAAGAACCGACAACCGGTAGAGTAGGCAAGTTCTGGAGTGGAGACCGCGGCTCGGTAAACCTAGTGTAGGACGCCTACTGGCACAATGGGATGACGATCTGCGAAAGACTACAACACGCAGATGCTGGATGCGGCAAGCCGAGGACAGGGCGCGATGACGTTCATTGGGAGAGACCTATGTCCAGCAGTGGACTGAAACAGGCCGGTGATGATGATGATGATGAATTATATTCCCACATTTCCTCAAAGGCGCAGGGGGAAAATGCGTCCATAGACTACAATGTACATAAATGTAGAGAATAAAACAATTTGTAACCATATAATTGTTAGTAAAGAACACGATAGCAATAAAGACAGCCTTAAACGGTGTCAGTGACGGTTAAACTGTTTGTACCTAATAGTTTTCTTTAACGAGAAAATAATTGGAAAAACTGGGATATTCACAAATCCCCTTTGGTACATTGTGCGGCGTATCCAATCAGCTCAGCCAATTTTACTGCCAGTTGCATCGGCGAGATTGTAAGGTATAAGACATTGATCCTCAATCTGGGACGTTTCGAAGGTCGGGATGAGAGAGAAATAGAACACAATATAAAAACGACGGTTGCCATTTAATATATAATATTAAAAGAATTGGCAAACATTCAGATAAATATATTATTTTTAACTATAAAAACGTTACGTTATGTATCTGTGTAAACAATATTAACAAAGCAATATTGCAATATTAACAAAGAGAGTCGTAAAACAGCCACCAACAGTCAAATTTAGTGATCCCTATACGGGGAGCAGCCGTTAAAAAACAGGATCGCGTTATGAATAGACAAGTACACATTCAGAGTAACCGCCGGTGTGGATGTTGTGAGTTATTCAATAAATATTTAATACTGTAGGTTCGAAATTTAGGACACGAGCCTCATAACGCATACGGACTACATCGCTCTTTATGATTCTGGCTGAATTCCAAATTTCCAACAGCCGCCCCTCGCGATACCAGCAATTTATGTACGCTCCGTTTCTTCCGCGGCAACACTCGTAAATCGTGCACCGGGATCCCAGCTATCTACTATACCATCTCATTCTAGTAGTTCTACTCAAGGAACTAAATTATAATCTATAACATTCCTTCTCTAATTACAATGTTAATGGAAAACAGTATTGTTTTTCTTAGCATGTTTAGTTTTAGGCGCGAACCTGGTATTACTATTCAGTCCTGACTATTATTATGTTATAACTTATTCATCACTGTTTGATTAAATCGTGTAAAACGGCCGCCAGGTGACCACGACTCCATTATTTTATTTATTCTATTTCTTTTCAAGTTTTGCTTCACCCTATAATCTGAACCACCGCTAATTGTAGCAATGAAAATTTATTTTTCGTAAACTTTTATTTTATTTTAATATTTATTTACATATTTATTTCTCTATTGTCATACATTTCTGAGACCTACATATACTGTTTTATGTATGTAAACGTACAAAAACACCGAATTAATATTAAGGTCAAGTGTTAATGAGGAGAAAAAAAATAATGAAAAAAGTTTCAGGTTCTGGTTAGACAGAAATATTTTTTGATGTGTATTAACTTTCTTCTCGCTTCCCTTCAATCTATGGGAGTGATTTGTGTGGCAATGGAATTTGCAAATGTTAAAGGGAGGCCGACACGCGCGCGCAATAGCGTTGGACATCAGATGGTACCAGCAAATATTTCGAGAGGTTGGTACTGTCAGCCACGGTACGTGTGTGTGACGAGAAACAAAAAGAGAAATAGAGAAGTGTGATGTTTTATAAACTAATTAATATTCATAAACTATATGAATAAATGTATTTACTGATGTTAATACGTGTCCGAAAAAAGTGCAGATCATTGATAAAAAATACAAGTCAGTAAATAATGAATCAAAGTATTGAAACATTTTAGTATTCATCTTTTTTTTAAATTTTAGGGTTATTTTCTGTCGTAGCATAAAACGTAACATCACGCCTGTAATCGCCGAAGAGGTAGGCAGAGGAGTGTAGTACACTCCCACGTTTCACCATTTTCTATCGCAGCTCAAATTCTAATTTTAATAAATAAAACAATTTAGTAATTGCACGTATAATCTGTTTGATATTACTCATTTCTCAGATATTTATAACTCAAATTATTTCGTGTGTTATAGAGATGGGAGAATCCAGAGCAGACTGTATTCGAGAATACCGACAGAAAAAACGTGAGGAAAAATTAAATGCCGAAAGAGTGGAGCCCAAGTAATATTACATATTACCACAGCAATGTCAGATATTACATTTCATATGCGACTACTGTAGCTACTGTAAGGCTCGCCCTTTTATTTACTCGCGATTGTATTTTGTAATAATAACTAGTTTCACCTCTTTATCTGTACATAAATTATCTTCTACGTACGTGTACATCGTATAACATAATTCGTAGATTTATTTGGACTTTTTACTCGTATCTCTATGTCAACTTCCTTTGCATGCGATTTATCGTCCAATGCGGTTACATTTCATAGAGATTAAGTTGAACGACTTTGCAGGCACTTCGCTTGTACTACCATAACTTAACACTAGAATCGTCACCGTGAAAACTATTAGAAATTCTCAATAGTAAGCTATTTTCGAAAAGGCATATGTTAATATGAAAATACCGCCTTTTCTACGTTCTGGGACACATGTTATAATATTAGCATATTTTAGTGTGAAAAATTGACTGGAATCCGCGATATTCGCTGTAATCGTACACATTTCTGTCTGTAAACAGCAAACACTATTTGCTGTACGAACTGAAAGTTTGGAAACGAAGCTGATACGCTGTACTAACAGTGCTGTACAAATAAACGTTTTAACGTTGGAGTCATCACCTCTTCGCAGGCACAATTGGAGTGCCTCGAATTTCGAAGCCGAATTTTTGGAACGGAGTTGAGTTTTTCAATGTTTTCGTTGTTCGTGTTAGATCGGCTCACTAAAGGACTACCTATTGCAGTATTTTTACAGTCAAATATCGTTTGAAAAGTTACACCAAAAGTAAATAAACAAATTTTTAGCAAAACCTCGTTAATTGGGTGCTGTTAGTGTATTTTTTTCAGCTGGCTCTTGGATTTGAAACTGCATAGTTGTTTTATTACAAAAGTTAGCGACATAGCCCGAAGGATTAGCAAGCTGAAGTAACAGTGGGCTGGTCACGTCTGTCGCAGAACCGATAATTGTTGGAGTAGACGTGCTCTGGAGTGGAGACTGCGACTTGGCAAACGTAGCGTAGGACGCCTTCCACCTAGGTGGAGACGCATACGCAAAGTGGCTGGCAGCGGTTGAATCGAAGAGCTGAAGATCGAGCTCAGTGGCGTGTTATTGGAGAGGCTATGTCCAGCAGTGGACGGGAGAAGGCTGATTATGTATGTATAGTTGGTTTAGTAGTAACTACTTCCACCAATATGAAATGTATGAGGTATAGTACATTTACAAATAATTTTATATTCAGCATTACGCTGATTACATTAACAATCAAATAGGAACATTCGCCGCCTCACGTGCTACTGTAACAAATAAGTTTATTGCATAATTTGTACAGACAAATACAACACAAAGCAAAAATTATAATAATTGCTGAATAAAACAACTTGAGTCATGTCGCTCGGTCGCGGAAGTGTGGCTTAAATAGCCGCGTTACTATACACTAGCTGTGCCCGCGACTTCGTACGGGCTAACCTGACCTAACCTATACGTGATGACTGACACAAATTGACATAACTTCTCTATTTGTTAACCAATTTAAATGAAAAAACACTAAAAGTTAAGTGAAGCCCATAACAATATTATCCGGAAACCTGCATCGAACAAGCTTTTCTGAGATTAGCGTGCACAAACATACAGACATACAGAAATAATGAAAAAAAAAACCACTGTTTTGGGTTCTCTTGCGTACATAAAAACCCCCTATTATGAATTTTTAAATATTTGCCATGTATAGACACCGATCAGTTACAGTTTTATTATATATATAGATAAGCTTATCTATTGTCTGATAGGTGAGGTCTAGCGGGTGAGTCAGCTGGACGTCCAATAGACGCGAAGTCCACAATTTGTTCGGAAGCCCACGGACTCATGTCTCAACAGTATAAGGTACAAAATTTGTCGCCCATTCTTCGAAATCTGTATATACTTTCTATAAATGTCACTGCACATTTCCAGATAGCCATTACAAAGCTATGGTACATCACGTTAGATGCATCTAATTTTTTTATGAAAGAAGAGTCAAATGGGTAGTGCTGCTTGTATTGCATGAATTTTACTAATGCGCTCATAAACAGTTAGTACACACACCGTCTAGGACCTTTTTGAGTGACATTAGCCTAAGTCTGCACAGATAAGTGTCTCTTCTTTAACGAGTTCAGATCTACTTGGCGATAGAACGATATGGCTCATTTATATTTCATCGCATATGATGCAATTTGGTTGTTTTATATGCCCGGTATCAAATACCCCATTGTTTAGTAACGCTTCCCCCTTGTAACTTGAGAAGGGCTGGCGTTTTTTTATCGTTCCAGAACGTTAGACGTACGGGTTAGTGTTTTCATGGCTTGTTTGGCAACTTGTTTTCGCCGAACGATTTACGCCGATATCGACCAGGGTTGTGACGTCAAACGTTTGTTTAAGCAAACCTGAAAACGTTTGCAGTTCTACGAAGTCAAAGCTCGGACAAAGGAAACGTACGCTTTCGGTAAAAGTTTTCTCAAATAATCTTTTTGAAAACTTATGAAAAACGATATCTTACAAAATTTACGAGTGTCGGCTTGCTTACCTTACCAACTGTAAATAAATAACACCGAACCTGGAACGGAAGGGCTTTCAGTGTGTTGCCGGTCCGCCCAGCCCACGAGTTAAAAATAACAACCAGTTTTTATTGTAGCCAATGCGCCGCGGAGCGATAAGGATGCCGTCATAATGCTTTGCCGGGCATCGGAGAGAGACGGCGAGCGTAACGGATTTGAGCATTGCTGTGTGCAATTCCACCAGTTTCGTATTGCAGTCTGTTCATCGACTAATTTATACACCTAAACAGACCACTACGCTGTTGTAAAAAAATAATTTTGTGCTGTTAATTGAATTAAATTGGTCCGAAACTTAAAGTTAACTGGGGCAATTTATTGTTTGAGTATTGCTATTTAATACCTAGCAAACGTGAGTGTCTCTAGACAATTAAAAATATTTCCGAAATTTTTGATATTTCAAAGATACATGAAAAACTATTTTGTTAATATTATGTAAACTTTGTTAACACAACCATCACTATCAGTAAGTTTTTACTTTTCCATCTTTGGAGACGTGTCTACTAGTCGATAAGGGGCTTCAAAGTTTTAGAGCACCGCGCTGACCAAGTGTCGATGGGCAGGCAGACTGTAAGAATCTAAAATACCAACTTAATCCACGAGTACTAAACCTGGTTAACACGAACAAGTTTACATGATAACCCCTTGGGACAATTTGTGTACGAGTTATTTGACCATAATTTGCACCTTTCATTCGTTTGATTACGTAATCAAGATCTGAGTAGTAAAGTATGACATCATCATCATCATCATCATCATCATCATCATCATCATCATCAGCCTATCTTAGTTCACTGCTGGATATAGCCTATGACGTCACACGAGAGCAATTAATTATATTTTTACCGGGAGCATAATTCATATTGATAGTGGCCTAGTAGCGATCGAAGTTCGATCGTAAATCATAAAAATCAGTTGCAGTTTGAGCGTTGTCTAGGTTCCTAGGTTCTAATGTCAAAGACTATGCTTATATAATTAATCTTTCTTCTGTGCTACCTATTGACAACAAACCGTCTCATGTCTGACATTGACAATGGGAGCGTTAATAATAAATGGTATATTTAATTCAATTTAAGGTATTTCTAATACATTTTACATATACATTTTAACATTATGCGCTCCTTCTCCATATAAACTATAAGTATGCCAAATTTCATACTCCTCCGTCCGCGCAATTTTCGTAAAAAGGGGTACAAAGTTTTTACTTCACCTATTAATATATAGATAAAAAATATATACATACATATATGCACGTCGATTATATGTATTTCTAACCATATAAGAGTGTATATATAAATCCTATTATTCAAATATCAAACTATAGGACGAAATTACTTCAAACTTAAATTTTTTATTGTAAATAAAGTTAGTTACATATCAAACACTAAAAGTTTACGTAAAGTACTCTACCGGTAGAGATGTTGAAGTTATCATTACATTTATATATTGGAATGTTATGATGACATTTCATAAATATAACGAAGACTTTTTTCGGTGATTCAGCAAATAGCGGCTTTTTGCCATTGTAACCATTTCAATTGTGACTGCCTCGTTGGTCGTGTTGGTTGCAAGTGCTACTGCCGATCGGGAGGTCCCGATTTCGATTCCTGGGGTCGAACACTACAAAATTGTCTACTTTAGATTTTCTGGTAGCGGTTCGGAGTCTGGATATGTGCCCGATGCATGGCAATAGGCTCGCAACTTATTCCATAGTGGGACGTAAATGTAACCGGTGAAATGTGGGAGTGTTACGCATTTCTCTGCCTACCTCTTCGGGG
>DWMG01002355.1:0-13389 GCA_018244855.1 Elbella merops
CCGCGGCGGCATCGGTACGTTCTGCGTGCCTGCAAATTTCACACACAATATGTTTCACGTCGCATTCCATTAACAACAATTCGATACAGATTTGTGTGACACATAGAGCATTCTGTAATACAACGCATTGCATTTCAATACTGCGCCAAGCAATGCGTCACGATGCAGCCTAAGTAGTGTTGTGGAAGATTCAATATTTCCGTAATTTACTTTTTAAGTTTACAACCGCATTCGAAAACGTTTCTTCATCACATTAAAGCGAACATAGAAGCCAAGTAGGTACTTCCGAATCTATTGGAAATTTCGATGTGCAATTTAAAATTTCTCTTTTTAAAAAAATGCTATTAAAAGCTTTCATCCATAAGCATGATTGAATCTGTAGTAACACAAAACGTCACAGACAATTAAATGCACGGATAGATCAAACAGTGTTTAAATCGGCATAAACACGAAGCGGCGTGGAGAGCAGCCTCGCCGCCCGTCCGATTTGTGAATAAAGGGGTGCGACGGCCTTAGCTATGCAGAACCATAGTAGTAGTGCTCGCACTTGAATTAAATTGTATTCGAGAGTGCAAGCGGCAAACGTTTCCGTGCGGCGGCCGCTGTGTGTGATCGATCGGCGCCGCTCCTCGCACACACAATTTGAATAATACAGTTAACGAGGGCTCGCCTAAGCCGGGCGCGCATCAATCGAGAGGGCGGCAGACGCGCCCGATCACTTTCGTTTTCCGCCGGCACGTGAGCTGCATGCACCGCTAGCCTGCGAATTCTCACTGCACTTTATTGCGTCCGTATATGTGCATACGACATGCACGCAACACATTGACCGAGGCCGAGATACGAACGGCAGTGATTTGCGACGACGAAAGTGGTATTGCAGCTTTTATGTAGGTCGATTTGGCCTCACTTGTGTAGTTATGTGTTAGTGTTACGCGAAACATAATACTCGCCCGTGGACTGTCGAACACGGGAAGTGTAGTGCGAAACGTAAGGGAACGGAATTGCGTGTGAGCTACTGGTGGGGGCACTACGCACCTGCACCTTTAACAACCTTCTAAAAAAAACAAAGGTCGCTCGGCTTGCAAGTGCAACGGCGGGAAGAGGGGTAACGCGGAGTCGCCTCTTTGATCACATTACTGGCCGATTATCGAGGTACTATATTGTGTCCGGCGATCAGACGGCCGACAGACGGCAGGGCGCCGGTGAATCATAGATAACAGACTTGTGACACACGCACCCGTCTATATATCTATTTCATTAAGGTCACCATTAATGACAACAGTGCTTGGGCAATGGGCTCGTTTATGTTTTGACCTTAATTTGCAAAAATAACTCTGCGAGTTTCTCAAAGTTGGGTATGAGACACACGTGCCCCAGCCAGACAAGTAGCAACAAGTTGAAAAAGATAAGATAGTCTATTTATCAGTAATGCAATATAAGGTTATTTTGAACATACCTATTTCGATAATTATGAAAAAATACCTGTCAATAAGATATTTTTATACGTTAATAATATATTAAACATTACAATCATCCGACCAATGAACGCCACATAGAAATAAGCAGTCATCCCACAATCTTGACTCTGTTTTGGAACCGCTATTGTGTTATTATCGGGAAGTTGGAAACAACACATTTTATTTCAAACGATTATGAATCATTACTATTACAGTAATGACATTACAGATAGCGAAGCATTCGAATAATATAATGTAGTATTTTGTATCGATCACGCCGTTTACTTATAAACAGACCATATAAAGCGGCGCCCATTAATTACGTGAGGCGTTCAAGGGGGGGACAGGATCAAGTCGAATCTCATCTAATTTTATTTTGGGGAGAGGGGGATCTCAGCAAATATTACGTTTTTTTTTCGAGAAAGAGAGTATAATAGCAAGAAAATAGTATTTAATCTTGTATAAATATTTAAGTATTTCATTGATTACTTTTTACTGTAATATTAGTCCACTTATTCGAGCAAATTATTATTATTTTTTAAATAAACCCGATACATTTACTAAATACAGGCATTTTGAAATACCTCATATGAGAATGAATAGTAGGGGGAGGAGAATCTCACGAATGCTCACCAGAGGGGGAGAGGGGTTAAAACAACTCTAAAATCACCTCACGTAATTAATGGACGACCCCTAACAAGTCTTCCATTATAAAAGAATATCATAAACATTAAGAATTTCTAAAAGACCTTAAGTCGCATCGTATCGTATCCCATAATACTACAGTATAACAGACAAACGAACATGGAATACGAACGAAACATTTTATTCTCACACGCTGCAACGACACAAATTCGTCGGCAGTGAAATGTCGGCGGAATATCGATCGCGACAAAAATGCCGAGAACAAGGCGAACGATTAAGATGTGTTGGCGAATGTTGGTTGTTGGCCGTGCGGTAATGAGAGTCGCAGTGGTCGCAGTTGGGCAAGGCGGGCGGCCGAGGTGCGTAACCAACCAGCTCTGTCAAGGGCAGCGCCCGTCACCGGCCGCTCCGTCGAGGTCTTTACTTTCCCACCACGCCGCCACACGGTGTCGACTTCACAGTCGTTTGCGACCAGGTCTATATTTAAATAGAACGTCAAGTGTTCCAAGTAAAGGTGAATGTTCATTTATCGTAAGGTATGTAAATTATGTATATAGTCATTATATTATGCTTACATCGGGAAAACCACTGCACGCATTGCAGTTTTCTTTTAAATACGAATATACGATTTAATTGCAATAGGCTCACCATCTATTCCATGGGACGTAAACGTAAATGGCGAAACATTGGGAGTGTGCTGCATTTCTTTGCCTACCCCTTCAGTGATTACAGATCGTGATGTTACGTTACGTTTTTATGATTTAACAAAATGATCCTGGCAATGGACGTTTGAATTTGTCTTATTAATAAATTTCATATATAATACTTTTACAAAAAAACAGAAACCACTCATGATCCATTTAATACAAACCATAAAAAACCGTCATTGAAAACATATGCTCTGACATAGCTTTTCGTACCGCTTCTCGTAGGTATAACGCAAGAAATTTTTATTTCCGTTTCGGGTTCGACATTTCATACTGACGCGCAAACAAACCCAAAGAGTAAAGAGCAAACACACGAACAGCAAATTAACCGACTGGTAGCTGTAAAACATCTCGTGAGCAGTCCGCCACGCTGCACGGGCGTGACTCATCGAGGGCGCCACTTAAGTTTCGTCGGTGTCTCGGCGCAACAGGTTAAACTGACAAGACCGTTCGCCATTTCCTGAATTCGTCCGGCACAGTGACAACGGGAGCGCCGACTGTGTGCCTCGTGACACATGGCCATCGATATCACGTATCGAGAATGCGGCAACACGGCGCCGAGGTATGCGCGGCACGCGACACATTCCTAGCGTAGCACGGGATCACACCCGCGCCACCCAACACCACTATACACACGACATAAAGCTCACATCACATAGCAAACTAGTACCGAGTAGATATAATATCGCAACAGTGAATGTATTATTTGCTCATAATTCCTTGCTGAATGAAATCTCATTTTGAATAAACAACGGTATCAAGAAAATATATCATTTATTACATCATTGTATTACACACGCCGGGTAATGACCGTCAATACATGCTTGTAATACGTGTGTGTTTAAATAGCGTCATTATATCCAAATAATGAATTGACACCAGATGAGTCATCGTCGAAATAAAAAACACGATGGTAACTGACGTCAAGATAATGAATTGTACAATTTGCACATATAACATGAAAAGATTTAAATATTTGAATAAATAATTAGTACAAAACTGTCATCATCATCATTATCAGTCGTTTTATTGTTCCACTCTTGGATGTGGGTCCGTTCTGAGAATATTTTATCTTTGGAAAGCCTTAATTCATCTCGAATTAAGGCATTCCAAATAAAAGTTCACAGACTTCTCGAGCTTTTCGGAGAACTTGGTGCAAAACGTAGGCCTGTAGTTTCCTCTAAATTTTTTCCTTTAATGTTTACTAAGTGACTAAACATCTTAACAACAATCGACACAACTATTGATGACAACGACGATCAACGAAATGATCTGAACGTTAGATCCTTGGAGGGAAATATTGAAATCCTAAAACACTGAGCATGCTACCGTTTCTTATCCAGCCAAGGATTGGAACACCCTGCCAGCGTTTGTGTTGATTGGCACATCCTTGTATAACCTAGAACTCTTCGTTTCTTCAAAACGTTCAACATATACATATCTAGTTACCTACCTGTACCGATCTTGTTACCCACATCGATCGAACAAAATCAAATCATAACGTTAAGAGACGACAACAAATCAACATCCTGGATTATAGCGAAACAACAGTTCCAGCAGGCAGGCAGTAGATCTAAAATTAGAATTATCTAACGGCGAGCCCTGCAACCTAGAGCCACGGTGACCCGCATTAAATCAGGTACGCGCGAACACAAACAGTTTGAATATTTAATTGTGAGTGAGCAGCCGGCCGCCGCCGCCGCCACGCGCCCTAGCGGTGTTGCCAGTATAAACAGAACGTACGACAATGGCGTTAACAAGACCGGCCTAGTTGAGCTGAACGTAGGGTTGCCATGTGTCGCTGTTTGCTCGAGCTGCTTCAGTAGGTACTAAAGTAGGCGTTATTGCAAGGATTCAGGTTTGGTAAGTAATGATACTGTGATTAATAAAACTTTTGTAACGGCTCGCATAACATAGATTTTGTTTACCAATCATACGAATCAATTGAATCAAATAATTTAAACCATAAATGTATTGTAACGCGTCAATCGCGTAAGATCGGCGTTTACTAGTGTTCTAATGATAGCTAAACACGTATCTCTCCCACAAGAGCTGCACTCCTGAAAGATGCTGCACTAAAGCGTATCGCCAGAGAATGCACAACTGGAGTACGATTGGTTGAGCATTTCAACGTCTGACATACAAGTGAGCACGGCAGCCCTGTGGCAAACTGCGGCGTCACGACGACGGAGTGTTTGTCGACCCATTTAAATTGATCACCGCGTACAGACGCACACGTACCGGTCCCTGTTCATTTATTAGGACGAATTGTTTTTTCATGGTATTGAAACGCAACTATGTAGAAAGGGGCACGCGCTCCATGTGACTTCAAATGCGCGTATGTACCTAACCGTAAAAAGAACATAAGTACGGGAATCAGCTGAAAGTGAGATTTTTAAGGCGCGTAAGATGTAAGAAAACTTGCACGGTTTGCGATGTGATGATGTGAAGTATCAACTTGACTATATGTTTACGGAACAGTCAATCAATCCAGTATCGTACATCGACGTTGCGATGGGAGCTCCTAGAAAAGTGCCTCCGGTATAATTTAAGCAGTTTTATCTAGTAAAACAACATTTAAATCATTCTAAATTTCAATCATATCCATAGGTACGTAAATACTCACGACAAGTTTAATAGTAAGCGATATTACATTATCTCGCCTCGCTGCCATACATGTGCACAACAGGTGCCAATCGTATCGGTTATCACAATCAATCAGACCGAATCTTTGCATAAACACTATTATTTCCCGCGTATTATAGACCATCTTGTTTTATCGAAACATTCTTACTTTGATAACGCTGTGCGATATCCGAGCCGAGCCTAACCAACTGTTTATATAGAAACCAAGTATGATCAAAACAGACAAGTGAGTTGGGACATTAACTGAAATAGAAAAACGTAATATAATAAAATAATTACCGTAATACATCGTTAAAAAGCCGAGTGTATTATTTTAAGTTGATCTTGGAGGATAGTTTATTCCAATGGAACACAATATAAATACACCGGGAATTCAGTACGCTTTTAAATCGCTTGTATAATTAAATTAAAGCTTTACAGGCATACTTTACAGGCGAAAACGTGAGCAAACCGAACGGGCAAGACACCGCTCAATTTACGTAGAGTTCAAAAAGCCATTTTTATTTACACGGCACACTATACAAGTGGCACGCTACGCCACTGAACGTACAACGGTGGCGCGCATTACACCACGTACACACAGTTAGTTAGTGGAGCGAGAGAAATCGTACAAATGTTCAGGCTTCGATTTCGTAGAGATTTTATTTGTTTTTATTAATCTTACAAATGGCTTTGAACGTTCCACTGTGTAGTCCGCGTGCGTATTTCATTCATGGTTCCAGTACCACTACCTATGGATTACATACGTTTATTCGATATTTAAATAGTGCGGTGCATTCAACAGTCAGACTGCCTTCAACTTCCACACGAAAACCATACTGGTACACATTTTCAATGCGATTGTACACTTTAGAGAGAAACAATATACGCGTTCTAATAAAACATTTTGCCAATTATACACTCACTTTTTGATATATAATTAATGTAAACACTATCCTATAACTATTGTAAAGTTTCATACTATTTGTAGAGTTAGAATATCGATCCTTCAAAACAAAGTGTGTCCTAATATACAAGTGCAAACGTAAAGTAACACATCGATATCAAGGATTTCATACATTATCTATGATGTTCATTTACTTCGTGTCTTACCATCACCGTATGTTGATTTTATTAAAATTTTAAATTATGCCAACTGCCAATCGGCTTAGCGTGGTATAGCACAGCTTACCTAAGCACAGCTATATACCGTGGCCGCCGGCAAGCAGCAAAAATTGTGCTTTGCAATTCCCAACCCGCAGGTTCAACGAGATCTCCAGTCCGAATGGAAATAATAAGGCAGTAAGGGTTGACAGACTTTACACGCATTAGAAAACATTCCGGAACACTGTAATGTACGCAGATTAAATCACAATGTTATCATTCACAGTTACCTACCTACTGCAAGCGATGCCGATTAAATCGCACATAATTGTGTAAATTACCAAGTGCACTCTAGGATTTGAACCCAGCAGCAACCTCTGAATGTCGAGCAGAATTCAAAACCAAACAACTGTATCAGCACTACAATGTGAACCCGGGACCCCTAGAGTGTGAAGCAGAATTTAAAATCACTAAGCTATTATTATGTCCAGCAGTGGACGGGAATAGACCGATGATCATGATGAAAAGCTATTACTGCTTTTTTCATACAATCAAGGTTAACAAACCATTGAATGGCACAGTCTTGAGAAAAAAAAACATTTCGCTTCAATGTGCCCAAGCCTATATATGTACGTAGATACATATCAGATAATACGCCCGTATGGTTAGGACGGTTACCGTTTGTGACCGACGCGAGGCGATGTTTTCGTTGGGAGCACGTTTCGTCATCGTGAAACAGCATACCAATCAAATTCACAGCGTTCGCCGCAGTATTGAATCGAGGTGATTTTAAAAAGCACAACGTAAACGTTCGGTGTAGCGATGTAGTCGTGTAATACGAGAGGAAGAGACTCGCTTGCGTAAGAACATTAAATTCGATATATGCTGAGAAAAGCAGTATACTGTACGATTGTATGTAATAATGTGTAGTACTCGATTTACTTAATATTTAAGTCATTTTTTTAAATTATAGGAACTGCATCAAAATCTAAATGACGATATCTTACATAATCCAAACAAGCATTTTCTCAATATGCCGTAATACAGAAATAATTCTCGGTTTACTATTTCAAAGTAAACAAACATTTTTAAAATTTCCGACAACAACAACAACAAGTAGTCGCAGTGCGAGAGATAGGAATGTACATATAACATTGAAAGACATAAACAAAAACGGCAGTTCCTCTGCGAGAGTGTTCGCAATAAACGTTTTAACGAGCGTGCAAGTGTGAAGCGGGCTGGCGAAGAATGTCCGCGCCATCGGCCAAGGGTGGGAACGGGGTAAACGGGATGTCGAACCCTCCACTGACCTTGACTCGCCGAGATTTATCACTTTTCCGCCGCAATCTGAATACAATTAGGCGCTGGCCAACGGACGCACCCGCACACCCGCCCGCCCGCAAATCAACAGGTCGCAGTTTTCAAAGCGTACCATTCTATTGTTTGATTACTTGAAGTCTTTTCTTTAATTCATTTTACAAGCAGACTACAGTTTTCTTTAAAGACGATTCCTCACCACCGATTACACCGGGCCACGGCTAGCAAATTCTAAATATTCAACTGTTACAGTCACATCAGGTTTAAACGTCAACGGAAATACGACGAATTCACTAAAGCACATAAACATAGCACACATGTTCAGATTGTAATGAACAAAATTGCACAGTACGTATGTAGGTAGATACTTATGTTAGTTACCTAATCACTTAACACACCCTCCCGTCTGCCGTCTGGAGATCCTATCTATATTTAGAAACACAGTACGAGAATAACCAGCCGACGCGGGTCAGGACTTGTACATGTGAAAGAACATCATAAATAATAAGATCGACCTCATCGATCCCGGCGCCGGTGGAATAAAAAATCAAAGTGCCACGAGACGGCTCGTTTACGTGAAAACGATCAAAACAAACATGCTCGGGATGCGAACAAAAACTGCGCTGCCTGTTTTTTATATACATACGTATGTAGATATATATATATGTATATATATTTAAAGGTCGTCGAACCGCCAAGGACGCGGAGGCACGTGGCGGCTTGATAGGCATTTGTGACGTTAAATATAAGTGTGCAAGTTATACCGCTCGTCTACAGCCGGCAACGGGCTACGTACAGCTCCCTCCGCGGTTTCCCTTTTGTGAGGCGAAAGGGACTAAGCTCCCCCGGTAATGGATGACGATCCATAAATTTTAGTAGAGGAATTAGTCACAGCAAAACTGACTGGATGGATTTACATTTTGATACAGTGAAAACAGGATTTATTGGGTCGTTTGCGACGCGTCCGCCAACACTGAGCGTGCGAACAACGGCTTTCATTATATGGAGTAGAGACGTCCCGTGCACGTATAACATTTAGTTTAAAACGTTTCTTATTACTCTGCTTATCCCTTCGGGGCTTACAGGCGTGATGTTACGACTAATATAAATCTGGTAATAGTATGTCTAATCCGAAACGCATTAATCACAATCCAATTTCATTTTCAGTTTTAAAAATGGTATGACACCCAGATTTTGACAGCTAAATACTAGAGTTGTGTTTCTGACAAGTTGAAGGCTTTAGTAGATACGCGAGATACCAAGACACGAGACGCCCTGAATTTATCAATTTATCGGTGCTGGTACCACCGCACCAGTGCCTGAGCTTGCATTCATTCCGTTTGGAGATTTGGACACATGCATCCACCAAACACTATACACCACTAAACAATAGATGATGTACGTGACATTTCATATTTCTCGGATATACTAAATTCCCACCTAGGGCTAAGCGTGGGTCTTATTACACCACGGCAACATCGATGATACTTAAAATGAGAATCATTGGCAGACACCTTAGAGAATCCTCAAAACCTATAAACAACACAGCTTACTACGTTCAATATGTACTGAGGAGTGTTATCAAATCGCGAAACCTGTTGTTCACTTAATCTAAACACGAAGCGACGTGTGCTTATAAACCGCTGGAAATAGCGCGCGAAGCGAATGCTAGCTAGCTATCGACTCGCTCGATGCGACTCGAATCGAAGCCGACCAACTCGCCGAGCGAGCGGCGGCGCAGGCCTTATCTTTGTTGATGGCATTCCTCCACTCGACCGCCGATACGCACGACGGACGACTGCGAAATGCTTTTAGCGTTCGTACACAACACGACACGCGATCGTCCCACTCGATTTGAACCTTAGCCGCTTGCGAATAGGGCGCAAATTTCACAAGCGCTCGACGCAAGTGAACGTCGTGCAAAAGAAACCTTAGCACGTCAAATATTAAAGTGATATTGGAGCGGCGCGCAGCATGCGGGCGTCTAACAATACGCAATTCACCTTCGAACGCGTCGGGTTGCGGTATTGCGGCTACCGGCGGCCGCATTGTGTTAAAACTTAAAATAACGAAGGTGCCTTGCGCGCCCGCCGCCGCCAGCGCCGGACACCGGCACAATGCGCCCAACTATTGGATATATATTTTTCTAATAACTTTAAATTCTTGTTTATCCACTGCCCTCGTATGACGAGGTGTGTTCGATAATGTAAACATGACACACATCACCGTACAATTGACAAAAACTGAACTGATTTGCACGTCACAACAAAACCGTCCCAACTGCTCGCTTTTTAAAACATATGAATTTTCTCAATATGTCAACCATATGAATCATTTTTCCAGTAACATGTCACAGAGTAATCATAGCACCTAAATTTTTGTATAGCTTAATGCCGCACTTATGTTACAATTTTTTCCAACATTGAATATACGAAATGTCTCAGCCTGGCTGACTTATTAGGCCCGGACACAAAAAGTTCTTAAAATTATACATAATAGTTGGGAGTCCGAATTTGAACCGCAAACCACCGAAGCACAAGTTTATAATGTGATCTACGAGGCTATCAACCTTTAATTAACTACGTAAAGACGAACAACTATTTAGCGGATGCCATCACACCAATCTATTCAGTGTTTGTACATCGCGGAGCGCGAAATCAATCTTTATAAATAACGACCTATTACTTTGCCATAGTGTTGTAAATTAATGTAAAGATGTTAAAATTAGATTTTCAAATTTATTACTCGTAATTTTCAAATTACAACGTACAGCCAATATTGCTCGTTTACGCAAGTCACAAATCAATGATGAACTGGAGAAATGAATCATTCTTGATGTGTGTTAGAGTATTTATGTGTATGTATATATTGTAAAACTGACAAATGTAAACGAACGAACATCAACAATGTAACCCAACTACCATATTTATGTATGTTGATAAGTTGATCGGATACAGCAATTTACGTGATACTGGCAATAATAAAAACGAAAATTCACAAAGCACATATAAAACCAACGCTTATCATTTAACCTTTCTCACTTATCCGCGTAACTTTTTCCTTTAACGTTTCGTATAATTTTCCAATGAGAGACTTCGTATTATTATATTCACTGGGTGTTTGTCAGAGCCGAGAAGCTCGACGAGTCGAGCGGTTGACGTCATGCGCCCGCGTTCGACTCCTACCAGATTGCCAGGTGCCTGTCACCGTACACGTATCACTTCGTATACATTGCCGGTTTTGGTTTCTGAGGTGAGACTAGCTACCATATAAAATCTATGAAGCTAGCAATGGATAGCGCACAGTGTAGACGGTTGGAAAATATAGAGGCACGGGTGTAAAGGTGTATTGCGGTCACATAACCGGTATTCGAATGCGGCGCGGCCCAGTCGCCGCTCGCTCGGTCTTGGAGCTCGATGTTTTGAGAAAGCCATGTTCGGCACTCGGCGACGCTAACAAAACACGACCGCCTTTGCACCAACCGCCCGTCCGTACACGTTCGTTACAGTCACTTCACGGTGGAACAACAAACCCTTTATAAGGCTCGCCTGTCACGAGGCATAACAATTACGTAAAATGAAAGCAATTCGAACGAAATGCCTCAAATGTTGGAGGTCGGACCATTTCGTTCGTGCCTCGAGTTGAATTTACTTCACGATGGGCTAACTACTTCTATTATGTGAAAAGATTTAGCGTGAAATAAAACAATGGCACGGCGTTGTAAAATTTGAAACCAATTACAATTTTAACTCGTTTTCATTTCGCTGACCATTTATGTCGAAGGTGTCGATTTTAGTTCGCCTTTCCTTTCGAATCAAAATCGGAAAGATGATATGGACACAAAGATAAAACTTGCTATAGCCGCATATCCTGTTTAGTTACTAAATCTTTTAGAAATGAACAAGTCCTTGGTCACAACTACATAACTATATGATGCTATTCACTGGTTTGATATTTAACAATGTATGCACATTGCTCTAACAACAAGATTAATAATCATCAAAATTTGAAATCTAAAGAAATCTTCGTGTTATTCCGTCAGCGAAACGCTTAGTCATGTAATGACTAACCGGCGTTCAACCGAATGTACGGAGGTTTTTATTACCCGCACTGCGGCGATTCTTGCCCAATAGTGGGATGTAACAAACCTAACAAAGTTTCACCATTATCCTTTTATTCTTCATCACTAATTCATGTAAGTTCATTTAACATACACCTTTCATCCTACAAAAAAAATTCTCAATCTCTTTCTGAAACCGAAAGAATTATGTTTACATACATAAATGACAATATCACTACGAAAAGTAGTAGACAATCCCGAATAATTAACTTTCGTTAGTACAATAGAGAATAAATTCTTTTCAATCTAATACAAATCGAGATCTTTAATAGATTCTAAGAATCGGTTCTATAGGTATATGTACATACTATATACATACATTCATAGATAAAAGATATACATACATTCATAGATAAAAGGCGCCCATTTATACCCACCCGACGAATAATATGAATGGACTCGAAGCAATATATACCCGGGGAACCGAATACCTAGGGTGTGTATATACTTGACAAACAATCCCGTAACAGTGGGTAAGTAGGTAGGTAAATAGATGTAAAATGTGGCGACCCCAGCCGATGAACCCTTCAAGGACATTCCGAGGGAAGCCCTACAAGGGCGTACAGATCTTTGCATAAATCTTCAAATCGAGAGATGTTGTATAAGCTCGGACGAAATTTCTAAGCGTTCGCGACGATATTACTGAGAAGAGAATATATTTTAGGCTTATGGCGAAATATAAGTAGATTCTATGTGAATACATTAATATACTTGTTTTCGCCGTTTAGATCACTTTACTTTACAATCTGCGGAGACCACGGAAGTCAAACGTGGTTCAGAAATCTTCGATGATCACCGTCAGTAGTAGTCAGTCATCAAACTTATATTATTATATTATGATATTAATATGGTACTTTTCTAGTTCCTTGTGAGCGTTAAAAAGGTTATACGATACATATATGTACACACAATGGCAGTATAGGTTTCTGGCTTCATACAAAAATCTCGGTAAATAACACCTAAGAATAGTGACACATAACCTCACTCCTCACAGGTGAGAGAAAGAATTTTTGGAGTTTAAATTAAAGCGATAAACCGTAACTTGTTATATAAAAGGATTGACAATAAGATTCGGTTATTCGCTAGATGACTGACAAGTATGGCAATATTTTATTTCTACCAATCGCAAACAAAATTTCGGCTTTCAACTGTTGCTGTGCTTCGACTGTTCGACTGAAAAATGACTGAAAACTACATGTTTTTTTTGTTTGTTTGGAAAGTATGATTTACGATGTCGGTCCGGCATACACACAAGAGCGACGCGTCGACACTCGGGGGTGGAAGGTCCTGTTTTGCGTGCTCGCACCGACTGGGGGGGTAAGTTTTTCACGAGGCCCTATATACCGCGACCACCCCTCACTCGTACATAAGGTGGGAGGATGGGGTGGTTCGCGCCCGCAAAAGGGGCAAAATA
>DWMG01002356.1:0-13388 GCA_018244855.1 Elbella merops
CGTTTATATCCCACCGTGGAATAGGTGGTGAGCCTATTGCTATACACAGGGCATAGATCCAGACTCCCAACCACTAGTAGACATTTCTATTAGGAGTATGTAGGTTGCATTAGAAAAATTCAATAGTAGGTATTCGGGATTCCAAACCAGGCAGTCAAACATGCATTTTCACTATTTTGCGTTATTGCGTGGCCGTTTCGTCAGTCGTGCTTGCCTCATAACCTCTTTGGTCGAATGGTCGCAAGCGCGACTGTTAATCAAGAGATCCCGGACTCGATTACCTGGTCGGATATTGTTGAGTTTTTCTAACTTGTAATTCACAATAGTAGCCTGGAATGTTAATTTATAACCAGTATATGGCAATAGGTTCTCCCTATATTAAATGGCGGGAGACAGTACGTAACCAGTAAAATGTGGCAGGGCACCTTCCTCGGCATATCTATTCTGGGCTTACGCGTGAGGATACATTTTCGTTAGGGCCAATTTCAGCGAGTGATTTATAATAATTTCAAATCAGTTTAATATAAATGTATTTTGCACGCGTGTATATTATATATATTATTGTAAAAGAAAAAAATATTACCTCATTTTACTCTCTCTTACTCTTTACCTAATTATTATTAAAAAACTTCCATTTCAAAAAACCGACTGTTTTATATTGAACGCGGCAAAAAGTAACGTTAAACAGCTTATATAAATAGTACATTACTCACTACATGTATATTCACTCACTCACTAATAGTACATTACTCACACAAATAGTACATTACTCACTACATGAATGCTATCTACCCCAAATACCTTTCGCGCCCCGCATATTATCCCGAATACCACCCCCAGTGATATGAGGGTTAGACGTCTAATATAAGCAGTGTTCTAGAAAAAACGGTAATTAACGATCATAATATTGTATTATAGCCTTATTTTAGTGCTTAGAATTCAGGGTGTTATAAATTATAGGTTGATGTATTATTATCTTTGAAGAAACTCGTCAAGATTTTTTTTTGTGATCAGTATTATTTAATTCACATAAGCCTGTCCCGTTACATTGCTGAACATAGGGCTTTTACAAAGTGCGCGTAAACATTCCATCCCTCTCTCCTCCCAGATCTTACCTAGCTACCGTCTACTTTTGTAAGGTCTTCAGTCCAACTGGCCTAGGGCCACACAGCAATACATCTGCAAATTCGCGACGTCTTCTCCAGAGCTCATAGGGTGTAACACTCTTAAGCATTTTACAGTTATTTTTCATACCTCATAATTATCAACCTTTTTATCGTTTCATTGTTGGATGCAGATTTCGAATAGATAGTGAGAAACGTTAAGGTAAATAATCTATCACGCTAACAAAGTGCAGATTGGAAGACTTCACAAATCTTGGATTAGATTATGTAGAACTCTAAGGTGGGGAGATTTCTTCAAAATATTTTCCTTCACTGCTACAGCAAACGAAATTCAATCGAAAATGAATAATTTTTAATAAAGAAATTTATCGCTCCGAACTGAATCTAGGCCCCCGGAGTGGAAGGTTCAATTTTAATCCAGCAGTCTATTACATTTAAATAAAGGTACGACAATTAGTCGTGAATATCGTGTCGTACACTTTAAATACAAATGCCTTGGAATGTACGTATGTATTTGCGTCTAATGTGGAACGGCTCGCCCATTTACACTGCACGTGAAGTATTTGCTTTAATAGCTCTATTAAATCATATAACCACTTCATTTCAGTTAAAGAAATACGAAGTGTGTTAGTTATGGATTATGGCTTTGTACGTTGAAATAAATATGTTTAGTCGAGTATTTGTTTATATGGGTTTCTAGTTTATTAAATTCTACATTGCTTCGTTGATTTTTATAATTCCAACTATATATCGTTTAGCCATTCGCATAATAACCCTTAGTTATTTCTAATAACTATAATTTTAATTCCATAACATTCATGATTGCGAGTATTTTTAAACCTGAAGCATTTTACAATACTACTTCAATGTGGATTAGCCGGGATAATAGCTAACTATGGGCTAATGGCTGAATGGCGGATAAATTGTAGATAAGTTAATGGCCAAACTACATATATAATCTACTTAAGACATCCTTAGATCTTCCGGCAGGAAAAGCTTGAAAAAAATTGCCCCTTAGAAGTTCCCATATAAAGATCAATAACATCCCAAGTTGTCTCATTTGCAGAATGCTTTCAACCTTCAACCACGACACAGATACCAACGATTTTGGGGCAATAATAAAGTTGAATCTTGAGTTATTTAGACTAAAAATACTAAAAAACTTTATTATCTTTAATAATTATAAGACTAAGTCATTTACGGGGTTCGCAGAAATACCAAATATCTCTATGCTTCCAGACTAAGGACATAACTTGAGATAGTGCCATCCTAGTTAAGAATTCAACCTCCTACTCCCGTATCCCTGAGTTTTATATCTTAATGCTTCTTCCTTTACTTAGTGCCTACTCTTTTTTGAGTTTCTAAAATAAAAAATCCTTTGCTGTACTAATGAAGGAAAACGTTCTGCGAAAAAAATTCCACAGATGAGAGTATTTCATAACTTTCTCTAAGGAATGTGAAGTTTGCCAATACGATTTCGTACGATTTCACGGTCAGCGTGGCAGACTATAACCTTAACCCTTAATGCTCTGAGGGAAGATCCGCGTCCAAGAGTGGAATGATAAAGCGGTGGATGATACTGATACTTTATTGTTGGTTATACGGGGTGGACATAATAATCTGAAAATAGTGGCTTTAAGTAATTACATTTAATTTTTTTATTTTTTTTTTGTTTTTCTTTTCATAAACACATTTATACAATGCATTAATGATAACTACAGTTATTACTTTTATATTAATTATAGTATCGTTTTTCGTATACGAACTTTCTTATTACGGACTGTTCTTGGCACATAAACTGTAGCGTTATCACTTTCCCACGCGAGAGGGCACCCGTCTGTGAGAGTGGAACCATAAAAGAGATGATGATGGCGAAAGTGATGAGGAACATAGCAAGGAAAATCTAGATTGTTATCAATATAAGGAGAAAATAAATTGTAATTACGAACAATTAAATTACCAAAATAAAGTTTAAATAATTGGAAGGAAATGGGGGTAATGGACATATGATTTTGTAGAATCCCCTAAAGAATTTTGGATACCAACGCCTCAAAAACCACATTTAGCGCACGTGTCGTGTCGTTCCCGCCCCGTCCGCGTAACGACTTAGCGGTCTTCTCCCTAATGGGCATAGTTTCTGGAATTTTCTCTCCACGTGATGAATTTGGGCTAATAGCTGTTTAAAAGTTGTATAGAGTCTAATTTAGATTTTTATTGCCACGCTTTCAGGCAATCAGCTGTTTTATTGCCTTTTGTTGATAATGTTGACGGTTAATGACTTTCTAGGGCGGTCATTTTGTGTCGTGGATTTTATTGAGGTTCAGTAAATTGAGTAAGATTTCTGATAGACTGCGGTTATTTTAACAAAGTTGGTTTCAACATTACACGTACATATATGACAGTGACAGAGAACGCAAGACAAATATAAACCAGCACAGCACACCTACTCCCTAATACGAAAACTACGAGGTTAAACTTCATGGACTCCATTTTAATTTGTGTTTTTTAAATTAGTAACAGATTTTTATGTTTAATACAAAATACTGTGTACATATCGTACATATATTTGGTCAATGCAATATTTCAAAGTAAAAATTATTCTTATTATTCATTAGATACTGATTGATGATGAGTAAGAAGTCTCCGTTAATAGCGTGCGTGTACGCAGAGAGCGATGAATGTAGGAGCAGCAAACAAGCTTTCGGAGGATAAAGATATTTGGCACTCGGTGTCTTCTGCCTAATCCGTAAGGGGTATGGGGCGATGATAGAATAGTAGGATAAATATTTTCATTTTATTAATATTAGTTCTGTTATTTTACGAGTATCCTTATTAATGTCGTACCATGTTTTATTATTATTAATAGCGCGTCTTATTTCGTTATCTTTCTAATCACACATTATATTTTATTGTTATGTTAATATAATATTATACTTTTACGTCAGTATCTAATGAATACGTTATTGTTAATAGTGTCATAAAAATATTTATTATAGCATCAGTCTCATCAGACCTTACATGGCTATATTATACAATTACACACACATCAATTTCAAATACATAATAATGTATCCGGTACCAGCTATTCAAAACCATTAAGTAGTGGTTACTCCAATCAATGGAACAGCTGACTGTCCGATTCAAAACCCAATCGATCTCCAATCAGTCACCGTGGTCAAATCGTGTATTTAGGTTAAAAAACCTCCTGGCTCTCTTAATGAACGACCTCAATTCCCATCGATTGCCTCCAACAGACCATCCCCTTGGAAATCAGTGATCTGGCCGGTTGCCAATCGCACGATAAATACCATTCAGTGGAAACTTGTTTTCAAACTGTTATACTCAGTTATGCTTATTGCCGGCCATTGCCCGTTTACATCATAATAAAATAATTGATTAACTCGTTTTATTCACTGCGAAACTCGTTGAGAACTCCGCTCGGCCGGCTGATTGATGATCGGTCAGTGAGTTTGATGTTTCTTTCCGCAGCTAATGAATTTATGGGAAGCTAATTAAGTGGATTTATCAATACATTAAATATCGCTTTACAGTGTCTGACGACTGACTGGTAGCGGTAAAACACAGTCTAGCTAGGAACAGCTAAATTCTGTGGCCGTTGACGAGCAGCAACGTCGAATTGAAGAATAGAACGTAGAATGAAGCGAGAAATTACGTTTTTTTAAATATCGGTTTACGGTATCTGACGACTGACTGGTCGCGGTAAAGCACAGTCTAGCTAGGAACAGCTAAATGCTGTAACCGTTGACCAGCAGCATCGAAGAAATGAGAAGCTGTGCGCTGTGACATCCAAACAGCATGCCGAGCGTGGAGATATTGGTATAGGTCTCCTTTTTAGAGGTCTATGTCCAGGAGTGGACTAAGACTAGCTGATGATGATGAAGAAGGAACCAACTCCTAACGCAGTATGCAGGTTTTGATAGGAGAAAACAGTAGCAAAACGGCGAACACCAGCCACAAATGGCTGCTTCCGCCTGAACATTTGTAACTAATATGAAAATGGAATGTAGGTGTAAAACTGTTAGTGTTAATTAGTTTTATGAGTGTAAAACGTTATTGTCCTATTAAAGTGTGAAAAATCACTGGAATGGATACCAGGTGACGGACATACGCATACTTACATACTCGAACGCACACATATGTGCATATACATGGTAGACATGTACGCATTCACACAAGCGCTAATGCACATATGCATGCATAGATATATATTATATATGTAGAAACCTAGCATATAAGCATATGAGCCAGATAACTAATAGAAAACTTGAAAAATAAAATTGAGTTATTTCACTCACTTGAGTAACTTATGTAACAGCGTTACCAAGTTCGTTCGCGTGGAGATCATTCCCTTAATCTGTAACTTCGACTTCTGCTAATTTGACTTGTATGAACACAAAGAGCACTACAATTTTTTTTATAACTTTTTATAGCGAAAGGAGAATAATCCTCGAAACGAAGTCAACCGTCACAACAATACCAATCTAATCCGATTCCAGATAAAGTGCAATCCGAGTTGGAATGGAACTCACTTCACTTTAAAGAGAAGGAATTTAATGGAAAAGGGGATTTAAGTTATTTGCAAATTGATTTTATACTGGATACGTCTGTTTTATTCGTAATTCGAACTCATCTTAGTTCTAAATTTAAATTATTTCTATGTAAATGTATCATCACTTGGCAATAGTTACACAGGACGCCCTCCAGCTACTCGTATATAGAGGGACCATATATGCAAAACGGCTGGCAGCAGTTGGATACGTAGAACTGAACATCGAGTCAGTAATGTGCTATTGGGTAGGCTTATGTCCAGCAGTGGACAATGTTGGGGTGAAGATTATTATGTAAATGTTCTTATACGTAATGTAATTATAATGTCATCACATGCGGTCCAGTACAAGGGTAGACAGAGCGCACTGACTGCCAAACATCTAGCCTTTCATATGGAACATATTCTTTCCACATTAATCACTCTTTCTTTAATTTAAAAAACATATCTAGGTACTGATAAATATATGTATCAAGTTGGAATATATAAATTTTTTTGACTGAATCCTTAGCCGAAACCTATCTAGGCCGTCCTGGGGCCGGCGTGTATGTACACACTCTTATGCTATTCTAGTACACATTCTAGAGCTAACATATTTAAGGTCATATGGCAGGTATTTAAGGTTTACACTAAATAAATATTTAATACTCTATTTCTAGCTACCCTTACTTGGGTAACGCGACTGTGTGGCCTCCTTCAACCGCTTCGTATTTTATTGGTAGACATTGTATGTGCAAAAGTCAAACCATGCACGGACTAATGATGACGATGTTGGTATATTCGGGTTCGACTGTCTGTTTGGTCATGTTGATTGCAAGTGCAACTGCCGATCGGGAGGTCCCGGGTTCGAAAAAAACATTCCAAAAAATTTTCTAATTTAGATTTTCTAGTAGTGGTTCGGAATCTGGATATGTGCCCGATGTATGGCAATAGGCTCACCACCTATTCCATAGTGGGACTTAAACGTAACCGGTGAAACGTGAGAGTGTTCTGCATTCCTCTGCCTACCTCTTCGGGGATTACAGGCGTGAAGTTACGTTTTATGGTATATTCGTAGCTTTGATTGGAGGTATCTTTAATGATTAGTTTCTGCCGAAAATCTTACCACCACAACAATAAACAGGCAGAAAAATGTACCAATGGTAGCTTAAAGGTAGAAAATAATGCACGACAAAAATATTGATAGTTTTGAAACGAAACATTGCAGTACACTTTCAATAAACATGAAATATTTCAGTACAATTTCATTAAATATGAAATATTTCAGTATATAGACGGTAATATATTCATATACTATGTAAATCCGAGGGAAAATTAGTGAAACGCGTTTTAACATACGATAAAAGGCGAGTAAAGCCGGAGGAAAATTCTATTTTACTGGCAACAATACACTTAAAATAGAACGAGGGATCTCAAAATTGGGGTCCGTGTTTATTCGGGCGGAACGTTGGCTCCGAAGGGCTCGCGTGAGGAACCGTTATATTACAATATTATACTATATACTATGAGAACAATACATGTTAACACAAACTAAACGTCGGCGAACTGAGGGCAGGTGGTATTTTTTTATAAATTTTCGACATGAAACCTTCTTGAGGGGTCCGAATCATGACAACGGTGAATTTATACCGAAAATAAACACATGAGATATTCACACAAGATTAATCGACATAAGTTGTTAACTGTAGAAATTTTATCACACCTGTAATCCTCGAAAAGGTAGGCAGAGGAGTGTACAACACTACCACGTTTCACTTGTTACGTTTACCTCTCTCTACAGAATTAATGGTAAACCTAATAAAATATGAACTAAACAAGTTTTGTCGTGAATCTAAGCTACGACCTTCACCTCGCCAGTCAAATCAAAGTCGATCATCAGGCTAGTCGAATAAAAAAATCAATTCTGTAGTTCTCAACATAAACGATGGTAAACAGTCAAACCCTTACTTCGGGAGTACTAAAGGATCAAGGATGGGTAATGAATCATTAGTTGTCCAAACACCAATTAAAATCAAACCGTGCTTTGTTAAGTCGATAAGACTTCCAAGACTTAGTACTGGACTGTGTATACTTGGGTTTTAGTGTGACGTCAATCCTCATCTCATATCTATTTATTTATTTCAGACCATTCTAGTTTTATTATTATGTTACCAACATTCTATACCGTATTACATTCTGTTGTAGTTCTGACATTTGTTCCAACAATGAATGTGTTCCCGCTAAGTGACAGAACAGTTATGGGCGACGATGTCATGCTTCATATCTCTTTGAAAATAAGTAAGTTATACAATTGTGTAATATAAGTATTAAAGTCACGCTTACGTCAAACACTTATGTTATTGTTATGTTCGTCTGCTGACCCACACGAGAGCAAAGTGGCATACTGCCCTTTTCAGTCTGAGTGGAAAAGCGTCTCCAACAGTGGAGCGACAAAAGGGCTAATTATGAGGATTATTACTATTATATCGTCGCACCAGATATGTTAAACAGCAGGCAGAGGGCACTGAGTGCCAAATATCTACAGACCATGCGACCTCCTTTTCAACAGTTCCTTCATATGCGCGCTCGTTTTAAAGTATTCCGTTCCCCCTATCAGCTAGTTACTGTTATTTGCTCAAGACAATTGTGTCTTTGCCTTCCTCAATCATGTATCCATACAAATATTCTACATAATTTGTTATATTCACGCCCACGTTATATTACGTGGAATTAACTGTCATTATTTATCGGGATTTATGACATGTAGCCACAATCTACTTATTGCCAACTTGTAGTATGTAAGTCACGTAGGCTTAGTAAGTTTGTCGTGTGGGGATATTGTGAGGTCGTGACGGCTGTAATGTATGCGTTACGTTGATAGGAATAATATGTTTACATTAACATACAAAGCTATAAATGAAGTTGGGGTCAGAAATAATAATAAATTATGTTTCACTCTGAAGGCTGGGGTCACCCTTCTACGCTACTAGAGGCGGTCATATCAGCTCTCAAAGTAGCAACGTGACTTTGACCAGCCCTTACTAACTACTCTATGCTAGCCCATATTTACTTACTGGTCTGCTAGCATACTACTCACAGGTTCTTGGGGCCTATTTAACAATTGATAATAAATCATTAATAGTTTTATCAACAACTAGTATTAATTGATACTAATTAATTAATACTTATTGACAGCTGGCTGCTCAATGTCTAATATTTTTACATAAAAAATGAAATACTTTTAAAGATTTTTATTGAATCTGTTATTCTAATACTAATGTTATACTCGGAGAACCTATTTTGAGAGTTGTGTCGAGCAAAGCTTCGGTTTCAACTCGTGCTGAATTATTATCTTAATAAATTAAAATATGTATTTTGGGCCTGAATCCTTGTGTTTTTATTACTACCTAATTTGTAGGATAATAAATAATGGAAAGGATAGTGGCTGGGACAGTCAGTCATAAAATGTTAAAATAAAAATTGAAGATATTTAACCTCTCTTAACAACTTTCGTTACTCGTTACGAACTTAGAATTCAATAAATGTTAAAAAAATAGTTTATTAAGTTATTTTATTTAATCGTTATTATTTTTAATATCCATATCGAAATTTTATTGGTTTCCCCAGTTTCATTGGTGCTGATCCAGGAGCTTGTCATTATACGGGTAACATTGCACCATATCCCAATTTATCCCTGTCAGCGCTTTCCATTAAGTTAAGGGGAAAGCCAAATGGGTATACATTAAAAAAAGCTTTTCATGCTTATATTCACCATAAGCACATTATGGCGTCGTAGGCATAATAGTATCATAAGGGTACTGCCCCACCTGCTCTAACAAAGATGCTAATGATAATGCCCCATAAGTGTTATGAGGGTGCTAACTAGGAATGCTATAAATATGTCTCGTAATATTCCGGTGACACAGTAATTAGCAACATGCAATATATTCTATATTGCAACGCAAACAGGAAAATACATTCAATACCCATATAAATATGTTTAAAAAAATATCCCTCGTCACTCGCCAACAGCTGCTGTAAATCTCCAGCCTTTCACCCAAATCCTTTCAACCATTAAGCTGTGC
Source organism: Elbella merops (assembly GCA_018244855.1). Lineage (NCBI taxonomy): Eukaryota > Metazoa > Arthropoda > Insecta > Lepidoptera > Hesperiidae > Elbella > Elbella merops. Next base: position 9,756 of record DWMG01002356.1, read on the forward strand.
TTGGGGGCGCGCTAAAAGCCACCTTATTCTTTACTAAAAAGAATTATTTTTGTTCGCAGATGTCGAAGCGGTGTAACGGAGCGTTAAAGTGATATTATGAACGGATACCCGATCTAGCCATGACTATGGCCTTCCTGTTCGGGGCGTTGGGCGCGTTAGCACTCATTAGTCGCACAGGTAAGTGCTGGTTTAGCTTCATTATGTGCATCGAGCCTACATTGGTGATATAGGCCATTAGCTCGCTAGATAATAGCATTGAAGTAGCGGCGACTCTCGGTATGATAAACACGAGGACACGTGTTTCTTTAATGATTAGTTATCTGTAGTAAACACGTGGACACGTGTTTCATTAATGATTATTCATCTTTCATAAACACATGGACACATGTTTTGTTTATAATAATTAATCTACCTGCTACATTGCCTATATTATATTTGGTGTGGTTATGTGTGGTTAGTTAGCTCAAAATTTTTCCACAAAAATCTTAATACGTGATCTGCTACTAAATGAAGTCGTTTGACCCTTATTTTACAGTGATAAGTGAGTTTTACTGCTGAGCCAAAGATTGAGTGTTCGACACGAATTGAAACTAGACATGTCTATGATGAGCATATATACATATGTGCTTTGTCTGGATTTGAAAGTAATATATATTTAGAAATTTGATTTAATTAAACTGCATCAACTTTGTTAGGATAGAGTTATTTAAATGCATTTCCGTCACATATCAAATTAACATTGTTTAATAAAATTATTCGTCTTGGTACACACCGTTTGCTTTTCTTAACCACCTTCTATAAGTAATATTATAATAAATGTTTTTGTATCATCACCATTAGAGATCGTAATACTCAAATTATCATCCATTCTTCATATCAAAGACACAGCTTTAAGAGTAGCAATCAAAAACAGAGTGAGAAAGAGAGGGAGAGAATGCTTTTTTATAAATAAGAAACCGAAAAATATGACGCTCTCAAGGCAAACGAGTGGAGCGTAGGTAAGAAGCGGGTAAAATTTTATTTTTCCGACTCATGTTTTCAGGGTCCGCACACAAACGATCCCCGCTGAAAATTGAACATGGCGTCGCTTGGTTAGAGGGGAATTCATTTTTTGAAAATAGTAAAAAACAGTTTTGGACTGCCACTAAAATGTTCTTTTTTTGGCACGCTGCTAAATCTGTGATCTTTTGATTAGCGTGTACGTTTTCGATATTTAGTGACCAAAGACCGGTAGTATCCGCTATAAAAATAAGCGTGTAACAATTGTTGAAGTTATTAGTCCGCTACGCTAGCTTGACATACTTTTTCTAATCTCATGATCTCTTGATCATCTTTCTAATCTCTTCACTCATACCTAAGAAGTGAAAATTTGGCTGTTTAACACTATGTAATCATGTTGATCTTAAACCGTGAGATTTTATAACTCAAATTTCAATACCAACTAATATTATGTGACCAACTCGCCTGTGGTTTAATTAAGTTTATAGTTATTAATAATGGATTTAAATATCCAAAAGCTGCTTAGTAATAAGAATCGAGATTTATACTTCTTTTTGTAAAGTTTCGTCTAATGTTTATCAAGTTATGATGCCAGAACGGTTATTACAAATGTAACTGAGAATCAACGTAATAAATATATCTGCAAAATAAATAATATTTATAAAAGTAGAAAAATAACAAAGCGTTATTCAAAATCAACCTTGAAACATTACCTTTTAAAAAGTTATAACGCTAGGCCTTTTATTTTTAGAGCTGCATTGAATTGCTTATTTATTTAAATACCTTTGAATTGCTATAAAGATAAAAGTTCAAAATAAATTTTGATTACGTCACATTTCGGTTTCATCCTTCCATTTCAGTAAAGCTCTGGGACAATTAATTTTATCGCTGGGTTTCTCATAATATTCCATGAATTAAATTTAATTCCAAGATACAATGGTAATATAAAGAACATTTAAAAACAACCCAAGCTGCCACGGATGATAGCCGCGAAATCCAGAAAGCTGCGGAATTACGTCTATTGTAAGCCCCTTTGACGATCGTCAGCGAGTAAATAATAAAGAATTAATAGCAACTGTTATTAATGATATAAATATTGCAGTAAATCTTATATAAATGTTACCTGTTCACAACAAACTTTTATATATTTGATCGAAATAAGACACAAGAAACTAGTTAAAATACTCTACTAAGTTAATCCTAAAGAATACACACACGTCCTACACGGAGATATGGAAATTATTTGTTATAGCTCGAGTGACAACTCAGCCTTAATAATCAGTACACTGTAAAAATGAATTAAAGGCTACTAGTTAAAATTCACGAACAGCGATTATTATTTCGAAAAAATACAATGACGTTATAGTGAATATCATAGCGATACTTGCACCTATTATATCAGTAGCTTTCATTCCCTTAATGATATATATAAAAAGATGGTCTTTATTACACGAAGTATTTGAAAATGGAACTTTTATTTGTTTTATTGTTTATTTATCACTATTATGAATAATAGTTTGATCGCTAATCACTTACTTGCGGTTGGTGGTACGAGCTATGTTTAGCAGAAACTGTGAAATCTTGAAATCCAAGGACTTACGTCCACTTTAATCAAGACCGGCTTCTATTATCCTGTATTACTGTTCCTCTGAATATTTGATGAGATCTCGCTAAGACAATTTAAACCTAATCTAAATGAGATGCACTGTTTCTTTGCCGCTTTCGTTACGAAATTCCAAGTGATATCTAGAAAATTTACTGAAATATGTTAAATTAAAATATAGAAATGATACACACTACAAGTGATATACATACATAATATATTCAACTACATGAAAAAGACTACAACAGGAACTTTCCTGGAAGATACAATATCATTTTTTTTTATTTGGATCGTCGAATACATACCGCTTATTTGTCTATTTCTTTCACATACTCTGAAAATCCACCCTCTGTGGGAAACGTAACTCCTATTCATTTAAATATTAGAGTAGATACCATCCTCTTGTCTATTACTTTCTGAAGCTATAAACTCACCGACTGCCGGAAGTCTTTAGACATCCGCCTAAAGGCTCTTGACAGGTTTCGAATTTCTATTTAACGATTATACTGAAAGTTACTGGATAACGAATATATATTATCATGATAACGGTTGTGCAAATTTGTAACCACACATTTACAAGTTTAACTTTTGAGCACACCGAGCTGCTCATCTTGATAGATCGTGTGCGATATGTTACTACATCAAGGCTATTAGCGCTTCTGTCTACCAATACATGTGGTTAATTCACTCTGTCATTGATTAATTGAGCAAGACCATTTCATCATTAATGCTGACCAGATCCGCAAATGGCCTAAGTTACGGCGTAAATTCAGATCATTAGTGCGTTTCCACGACTATAAATTGCTAGTTACGGATCGTAAATTAGTTTCAAACTCCAACATGTCTTCAATATTGTGGCAAGATTTTATTATTTGACATTTACGCATAAATGTAAATATATCTAAGCAGCCATTACATAAATTTATTATATCATACCAACATGATATAACAGACATAAAATATACTTGAGAGCAAAGAAATCGCACACCTTAGTGTGTTCAGTTTTGACCAACTTATTTAAAGAAAATATG
>DWMG01002357.1:0-13384 GCA_018244855.1 Elbella merops
AATCGACCCATTATAATTCCACTGTTGGAATATGGATATCCTCTCATATTGAGAGGGTTAAGGCCATAGTCTGCCACGTTGGCCAAGTGCGGGTTTTGCTATATCATTGTTATTTTGTAATTATTATTATTGACAATATTTGAGTACAAGCAGATGTTCTAGTACTCATATTACTTAGAACTAATTAATACAGAACGTTTTAGGATAATTTGACCATTTCTTACCTTCTTAGTATTTTCCAAGAATCCCACATAGGACAGACTACTATATTGGTAAGTCATCTTTGCTAGTATACATACACTGGTGTAAAATGACAGGAAAAGTATGCAATATCGCTGTTTTCCAGAACTTAAACACAGTGCAAATGATACTACAAATATTATCGGCAAATTGAGTAATGATACCTGGAAAGTAATAAAGGTAGTTGTAAATTAATTATATCAATCATTTAAGTAAATACGTCAAATAGCATCCCCCTGCAGAGTTCCATATTTGAATCTCTTATGACCAAGTCACGTCTTGTGCTTCAAGTTAAATGATTAAGCACTTCCACTTAAAACCACTCAAAACTATCAAAATGTACTCGTATATATTATATTAATTTTTATGAAATCAAACAAAGCCTGATAATCGAATTTAAACGAAAAGCATACCAACGTTTCTTACTATTTTTTGTATCTAAACCGAAAACTTCAGTACTTACATCGATAATACAAATGTACATAATTATGCAAAAAGTTATCTTGTTCAGATGCATTTCGAGAATGACAAAAAATGTGTCTATCCACTTTTGCAAAGGCCATGTTGAAGCTCCCGGCTTATTATCTGAACCTTTTTGGGGTTCGGCTGAATCCTGAACACTATCACACTGTACAGGTTCCCTGAAAATATTGAATGTAATGTTGGATAAAAACAAACTATTGGAACTATTATAGATGATCCAAATATATTTCGTAATGAAGGAAGATGGTTACTGATAACACGCTCAGCCCTTATGACATTTTTGCCGCGTACTTTGGTTTGTTCACTATTAAGTCCCATGTTTCGAAATTTTGACTTCAGCTATGATTGTGGAAAGTTGGGAGAGGAAGCCGTAAGGGGGCGTCCATTATTTACGTGAGGCGTTCAAGGGGGGAGGGGGCAAGTCGAATCTCATCTACTTTTATTTTGGAGAGAGGGGAGAGCTTGGCAAATATCACGTATTTTTTTAACAAGAAACAGTAAAATTGCAAGAAAATAGTGGTCTAAGATCCCACCTAAGATCGACCTTCGCCCATCTATTAATCGAATGAAATATATTTTTTAGCATTCGTAATATAATTATTTAACAAACATATTGTAACTGGATTGCCTAATGAAATTAGTTTAAGGCTACCTCTAATTGAAATATGTATAATTAACGTTTTTTTAACTTTGTTAATCAAAAGAAAACAATAGAAATTGAAAGTCTGGGGTGTAACGAATAAGCCACCGTTGGGCTTTTTTTCTGCTCCCTAAAAACCCGGGATAATTTGCCCGATCCGATGGTCGAACCGAAGATCTCTTAATTAACTGTTGCATTTGCAACCATTCGACCTACGAAGCAGTGAAAAATAGAAAGACCTTTTGTATATCTTTAAGTTTTTTTTTTAATTTCACTTACTGTTTCGTTGATGGGTTAATATCTGGAGCAGTGTTTATAAAATCGCTGTCAGTTTCAATTTCTACACGTTCCTCATCAACCACATGTTTTTTGTTATTTATGATTTCATCGGACTCCAATTCAGCTTTAGTATCTTGTTCTTCTTCAATTGTTAAATTTGTAACCTTCTATTATTAAAAAAAAACTATTTTCGTTAGTGTCTTTTGATTCGGGCTAATTTATTGCTAATTTATGACAAATGGGATAAAAAAGTGTTGTTAACATTAAAAAGATATGTAATCAATTCTATATAAGTAAGTTATTATTATTAACTATAAGTTATTATTTTCAATAGTGTAGTTTAACGTGTTTAATATGTACTTTACTATATCCTGCCATAAAATAATTGGACGAATCTAACCTCATCATCAAAATTTGTTTTAGTCTTGATATCTTCAAGGTCTTCCTTTATTTCGGGATGTCTGTAACATTTTTTTCATGTTAATAGGTCACAATACCGTCTGACGACGGGGTGAATCACCGGGGGTGCGGTTAACCCCTCCAGACTGCCCAGGTAAAGAGGGGATTCTCGAGGACTGTAGACTCGTACCCATGCAGCGAAATACCCGCCGCGGCGTACGAAAGACTGCTTGCTTGCTTCATGTTAATATTTCGAAAATGCCACTGTTAATGTTTTTAATTTAAACTTCAAACTGGCCCGTTGGTTCAGTGGCTGGTGGACCGAACTGCTGAGGCAGGGGTTGTGCTTTCGATGCCCATCCAGAGTAAATATTTATTTGATGAACACCAGTGTTTCTTTTGTATGTGTTTCAGACTACCTTTCGCTACGAAGTCCTTTGTGTTTTGGACGACCAATATTTATGTGTTTATATCTCTTGTATAGAATGTCCCTTGCACTGGTGTAATGTCTGCGAATATCTACTTCACACTAAATGACAGTAGCGTGCAGAACGAATATATTTAATACAACACCGAACGAGTCATAAATTATTGCACCGCAGTAGAAATTAGTGACTTTGATAAAAGTTTACTTACACGATGGTGTACATGTTCAACTAATGTAAAAACAAATGTCACAATATCAGTTTCATACTTTTGTTCTGTTACTATTTTATTTTATTCTTCTTCTTCATGTGCCTCTCCAACTAGTAAAGGTCGGCAATCACTTTTTGCAATCTGTTCCTATACTTTGCGAGTTGAAATAATTCTGGTGCCCTCGCAATACCAGTCAATTACCGGTTTATTTTATTACCCAACACTATTTCGTAAATTAACTTAAAAATTAAAAACGAACATCTTATATTTACTTGTCAAAGGACTGCAACCATTCAAGGAATTCCTTATGACAGTGATAAACTTGCCAGTTGGTGGCAACGATTAAGATTGAAGGACCTAATAAGATTCCAAACAAATTCCGCTGTATGAGCATGGGTGCCAGTCCATAGAATGCTCTGTAATGATAAAAATGAGATGTTATAAGTTTGTATGTAAGCATTTATATAATAGAAAATTATTATATTGGCATTTTGCTATTAGTATTAGACTAATCCATGTAAGCTACTGGCGTCACTGTCCTATTTACTTAATTTACATTAACCGAGAGTATCTGCAAAAGGCTACAGGCAGATGCTGGATGCGACAAGCCGAGAACAGGGCGCGATAGCGATAATGATAATGAAGATGAAGAGTACTTATTTTATATTTAGTACATTCAGCACTTTTTTGTAATGTCAACTGTGCGATCATTTTGTTTTGCTTCTATCGTCAATTAAACCAACTCTCCAATATTAATTCAAAAATAAAAATAACTGAACCTTAAAAGTATTAGAAGGTAGGCTGAACAAAGATGACAATTCCGGATACACACTTACATTTTTTTAAAAAAGTGTTCTTGCAATTCTTTAATCCTATATCGAGCTAACAAGCTCATCAAATATAAAAATATTACATTTATTACTGAATATATGATCAGTATGATCCAAAAGCAGTACATCAGACGTTGCCACCAGTATTTGTTGACCTGAAAAAACTAGAACGTTAGTATTCACTAGTATAAATATATGAACAGAATTTTAAACGTCATAGAAACAGCAATTTTTTTTTGGTTGGTCGAGTGTGAGGGCCTGGGTTCAAATCCTGGGTCGGGTACTATTGGATTTTCTAATTTAGAATTTCTATTAGTAACTCGGAGCCAAGATCTGTGCCTAGTGTATGGCAATAGACTCACCACCTATTCCTTGAGACATAAACGTTTGTTATGTTTCTTTTATAATTGGTTGCGGTAGCGAATGAACGTTTTCATGTGACAACACGATTAGCAAATCTTAAAACTTGTTAGAGGCTTACAATCTACTTTGCCAACTGGAACAACTCATTGCGTCAAAGCTACATTAAATAGAACTCATACAAACCTGATACAACAACATGAATGTGAGAAACAGTCCCATGTATATAACAGTAAATAATGAGATTATATCGCCCAACAATGGGCTGAAAAATAATGCCCCAACAACTACACTGAGCCATGTACGGACATACACTGAGCGTAGCTTCGTTAACACTCTGTGAAGCATTGCCGAGTTGTATCCTGAAAGGAGATTTTTAACACAATGAAGAAGGTGGCTTACAGCAGTGAGATTCAACCTGAAGGATATATAGGTTTGGATAAGACCGAGACAACATGTTGCACGATCTTCAGGAGTAACCCATAAATTAAATAAAGAACCTATTAGATGGCTTGAAACATTTTTGTATTCGTTTTCACACTAAACACTGACCATTTTGAGTTTGATATTTGCGTTACCACGTGTGTACTCAAAATAAAAAAAACGGAATCATTGAGTTTGGCGACAGGCCTGTTAGTCCAGTGATTAGTGCATGTAGCTACTAGGCAGGGGGTTCGGTTTGTTCGACTGCTTCATTAGTCGAGGGATAGGGAGGTCCTGGGTTTGATCCCTGGATCGGTTGCTATTGAGTTTATCTATATTGAAGTTGCTAGTAAGACCTCGGAGTAAAAGATTTGAACCCGATACATGGCAATAGAATCGCCTAACCCACAGTGGGAATTAAATATAACTGGTGAAACGTGGGAGTATACTATACTCCTGTCTGTCTGTCTGTCTGTCTGTCTGTCTGTCTGCCAGCCTGCCTGCCAGCCTGCCTGCCTGCCTGCCTGCCTGTTGCCTGCCTGCCTGCTTACCTCATCGGGGCTTAAAAGCACGATTTTGCATTTAGTTTGAACAACGCACGTTCTGTCCCGCTCTTGAGATTAGAAAAACGTATAAAGTCCTCTGAAGATGTTGTTTATTTTACTACATTATGTTAGCTAACCACTCCCACCAGTAACGACACTAGTTAGCGACTTTATTTATGTAATCATTTTTAACCCCCCCACAGAAAGGAAGGGTAACATTCTTCACTTGACGTTTATAGATAGTGACGATCTTCCTCGTCATGTTCATTTTGTATCGTAATGTTCTATGTCGCATTTGTTCTTTATTAATCGTTATCACTTATTTTATGGTTGTAGATACAATTGGACATAGCTCTCCTCTTAGATTCATAAGGATTAAGCACATAGTTTGCCAGTTTGTCCAGTTGTAAGCCAGCCAATTTCACAAACGCTAGAGATCTTTTATTTCGTAAATGTGCGTGTGGATGGGAATACTGTATGTAACGTATTTAAGAACGTGTACAAAACTTTACGTGAGTTATTATTGTATAGGACATATAAAATCTCGTGTCTAGGAAAAAAACATCTGATACTATTAAATATTTTTCATTTGTTTCGCAAGTCCTTTTCTTACATCGCGTATCACTTTTGAAAACAGGCTTGCACACACGTGAAATAAAGTTTAGCGTTTATTTTATAGTATTAGGTCCAGAAACTCCTTTAATTTAGTGCCTTAAAAATTTTGGTGGGATAGCAAATTCGTTGAAAGGCAAGTAGGCCTCGGGCTGGGTCAAATGAACGTCAAGTAGAGCTCCGGTCACACTTTGACCAGGTGGGCTAGTTTCTTAAAGAAAGCCAAAATATTGCTGGATTCAGACGGCATAGAAACTGGTGGATTAGAGCTGATTACAGGAGGCCTATTTATAGTACTGGATTTCAAAAAGCCGATGTCAAGATGAAATGGGTAAGAGATTTATGTGATCCCAATTTAAATTAGTCTAAATAAAAAAATTAACGGTATATTACTTTACATATTAAAATTGTAAATATGGTGGTCGGTAAACAACTTCCATGATTATATCTATAAATTTTCATGTTTCCTATCCTGAGAGCTTCGTTGGCGACAATATAACATTACGAGAAGGAACAGACTACGAAGGAAGAATAATTTAAGAAAAAAGATGAAACAACCCTAAAATAACTTCCATCCAAATTTGGTTAGTGGTTTTAACGTGAAAAGATCGCAGACGAAAGAGTCACTTTCGCATTTGCAATGTAAGTTTGGAAAACCAATTAAACACTAACCAGTCTTTTTAGCAGACGTCTCTTCTTCAATTGATTTCGACTTTTGAGACTGTCTTTGAGCCATACAGAAGAAACAAGTGAATATAGATTTTGTTAAGATGAACTGTATTGTATTCAAATTTTCATTTATAACTGTGGCCTTAGGATACATCGTTCTTATCATCTGAAACAAATGAAAAATCTGTTGTCTTATGTTGTTGTTGTACCTTTTGGTCACTAATTATGATACTGAATGTGATTTGATATAAGATGTTTATATATTTGTTTATGTGTATATGTCTATGTTTATGTACATATATATTTTTTATGTGTATTTTATGTGTATATTTTAGTATATCTAACTAACAATAAGTTCTATTGGATAATAAATGGGCAATTTCATTAAGATGGCATACTAGATTATTTCCACCAACGCCCAGCAGTGGGCTCTCTAAATGACAAGCCGTAATAAGGACTATATTATCTGCACAGAACCTGCTAGTTGAAATCCTCAATGAAAATCTATAAATTCACTTACTTTGTAAAATTGCTTTGGCATTTTATTCAGAATAGTGGTGTCCACGATATAAATGTATTGAATAATGAGTATTGTCATACAGAAGCAAACCAGGAGCGGGTTGCTTTTCGACATGAAACCTTTTATATTTCGACAGGGCCAAATGATGTTTGCCCACACCAGCAGGATGAATCCAACACACGAATGGTACGATATACTCCAGTACAGCATCATTACCAAAGTCACATAGGTTGATCTGCAGGAACACCAAATCAAATTTTAAAATAAAGAAAGGCAGTCATAAAAATAGACGAAATGTATCTTAAAATACCTCCACCACCAGCTTGACTGTACTCTTATGCCTTCGTACACAAGGCTAAGCAAGTCTTTGATACTAATGTTGTATACGACATTAGTATCGAGTCCCGAGTATCGAGTAGCGCACGGTCCGTGCACACTACATTGAATCGTACGACGCGAATTGCCTGTTCAGCCACTATCGACGTACCGGCTAAACAGATCACACGTTGCGTAGCCTTGTGTACGAAGGGCCTTAGACTTCAAAACTATTATGTAAAATGTTTGAAAATGAGCAACACGTACGATTAAAAATGACAAAGTTTTAAGAAATCGTATAATAGCGTACTTTCCACGGGCATTATTATCAAATATTTCCATTATTATTGTTATATTATGACCCCAGGTAAAGATAAAGAACACCAAGTTCGCAATACTTTAACCCAACAGACCTCACGTGTTTTTCGACATTAATCACTCTCTTAGTTATGCGTATTACAGTTATATGGATTTGTGACTCCCTTATTAGCTAGTGTGTAGAGTACCTACTAGGTCAAGATAGATGAATTTTAATATCTCTTGACACCAGCATCCTGCAATATTTATATCGGAATCATTGAAGCATGCCTTTTTTCTTTTTTATACCAATTCTTTCTTTAGGCAAGTGTCAAACCCCATATTCGCCATAATGCCCTCATCTCGACAGCGTTTGTTATATTTTCATCCTCTTTCTTACATACCCAACTCTCGCTTTCGGACAAGTGTTCGAGTAAGTACGAAACTATATATGTCCAATAAAACTCGCAGGCTCAAAAGTTGGCACCTCAATAGCGACCTTTTCGTCTATAACAGCGGTGTACCTAACATTCCTGCTAAAAACGCATCTGAGATATACAAACCGCCACACTTTTTCTATAGTTACATGGTCTATAACTACCTATTTAGTTCTATACTATTTAGTTCTTTTAAATACCCACACTTTGCTCTTGTTCACATTTAATTGGAAGCCTTTCTTCACGCATAGCATGTCTTAGGAAAATGGTCATTAGCTGGTGTTAAAAATACAAATCAGAAGGTAGAGCTTGAATAGGTATAAATGATACCAAACTAACCACTTTAAGAGATCGTCCAAGTACACTTTTTGTAGCGCGACCGACGTGCGACCGTTGCGCGATTTTCGCGCGATTGTCGCACTACCGCGTTGCGATCATTTGTTTCATTTGTTTACCAATTAATAAGTTAAGTAACTAAGGTAGTCGTTTTCGGAAAGTTCCTTAAAATAGTATAAAAATAGGGAAGTTTCGATACAAGTAAATAGTTTGTAAATTTAAGTAGTAGATAAAATAGTTTGTCTGGTTTTTAAATAGTTATAATTATGGATTTTATTTGTATGACCACTAGGTTTTGTACAATTTATTAAAAAAAATCATATATGTTATTTCCCTACAACTACATAAACAACGGGGTGTAAGCGGTTCCAACCACCATCTCAGGAACCCAAGTCAACCTCACCTGCACGTGGTCCACCCTACTATAACAGACGAGGCTCTGGCGACCGGCTGATTGCGGTATAGCGCAGCCTAAATAAGCACGACTAAATGCCCTGGCCGCCGACGGGCAGCAGCGTCGGCGGTGCGAAAAGCCGTGCCTTGCGATTTCCAACCTGCATGCCCCGCGTAGAGATTACGTGCATAAACCCCCTTTTGGGGGAGGCCTATGTCCAGCAGTGGACTAAGATAGGCTGAAGATGATGATGATGATTAGAAATCGATATAGCCATAGTACTGTTCCGATCGAATTGTATACATACTCGTATGTATATGTTCTACCACTTGTTCTATTTCTCTCAAATCTTTATGGGCTGTGAAGTCTGCCAGCGTGGTAATTCTAATTTTCCTATTTTAAGACGAGCCACCTGTTTAACAATAGAAATGTAAAGGACAAAGATGCGAATTACAATAGATGTAAACTCACCTCAATAGACGCATGATGTCATTTCGTACTCGCTCCGAAAAGTTCCTCTTTGCGTCCGATTCATTATAATTTTTAATGCTGTTTTGGTTCCATTCGTATTGCGTGTAGCGAGTGTAAAGCGCAGCCCTAGCCGCATGCTCGGGGCTTCGGTCAAATCCCGTTACTAAGTTGGGGAAGCGAAGAGGCTCAGCTGCCATTCCGGCTGGTGTGTAGCAAGGGTCCACCATTGTATTTGTTATAGGTTGTGAAGGCCTAAAGAGAACTTGTTATCATAATGAAGTCAGTTCATTTTTGGTATACTTTGGATAACTCTAATGTCTATGAAAATAAGATGGAGTTTTCTTTTGGTCTATCGTACCTTTAGCAGTGAGCCGTCTAAAGTCATTGGAATCGATAATTATATCAATATAATTTTGATTTTGACTACCTTGAATTTACTACATAAATTTGTGTCGACTTACATAGGTGTTACTTCAATTTCTTCGTAACCCATAATAGGTCTCCATGGATGCTTTTTCGGTGAATGGAAACAGTAACCTACTTGCGGCGGTACACTCGGCGCCCCAGCCGTTTCCTTCACCGGGCTCCATTGTTGAAGTTGCTAGAATAGAATCGTTGTAAATAGTCACAAAATACTAAAAAAGTAACACGTATATAAGGGTAAGGACATTTTCAGATAGTTACCGTACACATTGACACTTCTTTAGCCATTTTGAATGTAAAAGCTACGCAGTAGCAGGAATTATAATAATTGTAATAGAGAAATTTTGATTATTAAAAAATAATAAGCAATAAAATCAAATGAATTAAATTTTGAAATTCAAATTTCGTGTCAAAGTTTCTATAGCACCCTTCCATGCTAGAATATTAGTCTATAGTTTCATCCTATTACCTCAACAATTGAATCTATGAATTTTGATACTACGATAATAGTATGACTTTAGGACGCAAAAAGCGATAACAATTATTTTATTAGTATGAACGCTTAATACAAATGAACCTTATGTAATTATTGTGTAAGAAACAATGTTCTGATTATTGTCTGGTGACGTAAGAATAAAAATAGCAATGGATAAACAAATATTAGGCCTGTCCAAGTTAATGATAAATAATAGGTTAATTTTTATAAACACTGATAAAATTATTGCTATTGGTTGCTGTCATTATCAAATAACATTAATTGACAGCAGCCAGCTGTCACTATTGTGACTCTAGAGTTCAAGCTTTCCAAATGTCATTACAATTGCGTTTATTAGTGTGATGAAAATGGTGAATGTGAATATAACGAAAAGCTTTAAATAATTTTACAAGCTCTACTCAAGAACTCAAAGTTTATAGCTTTTATTAGAATTTCGGTGATTATGAGCGGGGTACCGGATAATGCACCAAATCGTAAGTATCGCTCTTTCTGAAACTTTCGCAATAGTTGATAAGAAGAAATTGTTTACATGTTTTACTTTTTTTAGATTGCCCTGGGACCCAAAGCGAACATGCTGGAAAGGCGTCAGCTTGTGCAGGGTGTCCTAATCAGAATATTTGCGCGACAGGTAAATTTTCACTACTCTGGCAATATACAATTCAATTTTGCTCTTAAAACCATTAACATTAGTATTTAAAATTGTTATACTATATACTTATGCTTGCAATGAAATCAATTATGGAGACTATATATCTCCATGAGAGAAACAGTTTTTTTATGCTGTAAATTTATTTTGGTTTATTAATTTCCTATTGTCAACATCAACACTATTATTTTTCTCAAATCTAAGTCAGTCAAAAAGTATAAGTGTATGTGTCCCAACTTTTAACTAACTGTAATCTCTATGACTAATTGTAGGTTGCTCTTAGTAATAATTAAACTTATATATTGTTTACTACACTGTTATCATGTCACATGAAATTATATTGCATCACAGACTAATAATCATGAATATTGATAAGCTTACTGAGCCAATTGAGATCTTGTGTTGTGAGTACCATAAATATATTTATACAGCAAAACTAGATTGTATATATAATGCATGGATGTTTCATCCATTATTTATTTATAGTTACCATAAATCCAAATTACACAGTGTGTTATATTTATAGAACTTTCCATTTAAACTAACAAGGGGTTTAAAAACTAAATATTAGTTTGGTAAAGTTTAAAAAATGTTAGTGGTTAAAAAATAAAATTACACTTTCATAATTAGTTCAGTCACCAATTTTTGATCAATTCTGTTGCTTTTCCTAAAATTATTAAATACAATTGATCATCATCATCATCAGCCTATCTTAGTCCACTGCTGGACATAGGCCTCCCCAAGAAGGGGGGTTTATGCCCGTAATCTCCATGCTGAGCATGCAGGTTGGAGTTCACAGAGCACAGCTTTTTGCACCACCAACGCTGCTGCCCGCTGGCGGCCAGGGCATTTAAGCGTGCCTATTTAGGCTGTGCTATACCGCAATCAGCCAGTCACAAAAGCCTCCTCTGTTATAGCAGGGTGTACCACATGCAGGTGAGGTAGGCTTGGGCTCTTGAGATGGTGGTTGGAACCCCTTACACCCTTACACAATATAATTGATAATTTGTTTAAACTTAAAACCATCAATACAAACTCCTTAATTCTAGGATTACCTTATTTTGGACCAATATTCTTTTATAATTACAAGGTGTAAGTAAGCACTCTTTCCACAGGTGCAGCAGCAGGTCCAGATCCAGCGATAGAAGTGATAAAGAACAAACTAGCAAATGTGAAACACAAGATCCTGGTACTCTCAGGCAAGGGTGGAGTGGGCAAGAGCACAGTGACTTCCCTCATAGGACACGGACTCGCTTCAAGACATCCAGATATGAATGTAAATCTCATTAATTAATTATAAATAGAATCTAGTAGCTACATTTATAGCTGTTCTTGTGATATTTGGCACAGTATCACTATTTTTTTTTCTTTTTATAGTGATTCATTTACAGGTGATTCATATAAATAAGAATGTTGGTATAATGATACATATATCTATTGCAGATTTATATGCTCTGATAACATTTGTCCGATCATTGTGAAAGTTTGCACATATGACTGTTATTTTTGTGGAAAGGGATTTTATGCCATATATTCTACTATGACTCACCAATAGATATAGCTGCAGCACATCAGCTTCTATAAAACTCTGACAAACATCATGAAAATTGGTAACATCAAAGCTATAATCCCTGAATGGATAGACAGAGGAGTGCAGTACACTTACATTTCACCAGTTACATTTAGGTGATGAGCCTATTGAAAATTGGCATACATATGTATTCAAGTGCTTAGAGTATTTTAAGCTACACACTTTGTTTAACTTGTCATGTCATATCATATCACTATATTTCCAACTATACATTTATTAGTTACCCATTGATAATAATTAATCTAATCAAAAATAATTGAAGAAAAGAGAAGAGGAATATGGAGAGATTTATGAATATGATCTTTCAAATTTATCATGGCACGGCAGGTATGCAAGAACAGGGATATTTGGCATTCCGTGCTCACTGCCTGCCCCATAAGGGACTTGGTGTGAAGATATGTATTGTATAATTGAATGAATTCATTTCATTGTTTTGTCTATTTTCTTTCTGGATTCTACTAATTATTATATCAAGCAATTTCTTATAAGAACCTGTCCAGTAAAGTCTGTATATATATAGACTGTACATATCATGTGATACACATTTCTAAGGATTTTATTAAACAGTCTTAATTATGTTGTCACAAGACAATCAAGTGAAACCCTACATCCTTTTTGGCTTCTTAGCAACGTTTTCTAAATAAATCTGAACAGATGCCATAAATTGCTTCCCCCTTGAAAAATTCCTGAAGGGATTCGCACGTTCGGTTTGCAATTTTGTCTCTTGTGTGCTGAGTATAATAAAATTATTGTCGAATAATTTACCCGGTTATATCTGGAGCGACGTTCGTAAGAGTTACCGAACTCCATGTTAGTGTACTCGAACGCAGAACTTGCACAATCCACGTGTATCGATTCGTGCAACGCGGCGAAGATTCGCCAAAACAAGGCTGGCGGGCGACGATGGTGGCGCGGCACTGCTTGGTACAGCCTTGCGGGCCGCAGCCTGCCGATATAGGTCAGGCTCTATAGCAAATATCATATGCAATACTGTTACATAGATACATTGGGGTTCTATGGTTATCTTGCACATGTTTTTTTATTCGTTCTTAAAAAAATTGTCGATGGTGTGTTCTTAAACGATATTATTGATAGTTTTTGTACAGCATGACTGTGGTGGAAATATTCTCGTCCTCAAAAGCCTTGTGTGCACCTTCTACTTCTAAGCCATTTATTTATCCTTCTACGTCTAAACTTTAGAGAAAGTAGATAAATCTGGACTTTACTGTGGTCCAATTCGATTTCATGTCCCCAATCACTAGTAATTTTTTTTTCAACCCATTAGAATTCCACTGTTGGAATACGGGTCTCCTCTCATATCGAGAGGGTTAAGGCCATAGTC